>KK117648.1:107405-263680 GCA_000611955.2 Stegodyphus mimosarum
ACCTCCAGGAACTGTTTTCGATGTTTCAAATCTGTATTGGTTGAAGACCTAAAATATTGTTATATGCAAAGGAAAAAAGGAAATGAAATTCATATTGTTTCGATATATCGGTGTAAATAAATCGTGAAAACTAAATATGTTTTCCAGCCTTGCAATACGTATTTTAAATAAATCGTTCCGGATACTCTTTTTCGCTATATTAAAACACTTTATTTTTGTAATGAACTTATCTGCTTAGTTTCCTTAAAGTTTTACAAGTTATACAATATTGACTTTTCACAGAAAATTTCAATTTTAATGCTCACATAATTTATTTGAGTAATAATTAATTGTTCAGTAATAATTAATTGTTACCTATTTTAGTAATAATTACTAATAATTGTAATGCGTACATAAGCTATTTTAGTAATTATGGTAAATAATATTAAGCATTTTCATTGGTAGTTCCGCCTATTTTTTAATGTTTCTGATAGGTACAGAAAGAATAGAAATCCTAGATCAAATTATTATGCTATAGAAATTTTGCGAGTAGATGAAAATCCAAAAGAAAATTATAAAACATTTTAAAGTAAATACCGATGATCTTCCTTAAATACAGAAAGGTGTCAGTAACGATTATAACGAAACATGTTTCAGAACTAACTTTTAAGGAACATGTGTATACTTTGATAGCACCTAAATAGAACTCTCAAGTAATAATTGTTTTATTGTTGAAACATGGAGGTCTCATGTTTGAAAATTTAGTCTCTTATAAAGAAGCTGGAAGTTGTCACGATCAGTGATATCTGATGATCTTGTCGAAAAGGGATTGAAACAAGAAGCTGCATAGAAGTTCTTGAAAATCCTGAACCAGAGATACTCTTACCATGTAGCTCAAGCAGAGTGACGGTTTCGTCAAAACATTCCATTATGACTATTTTGCATCAACGAAGAAATAGATGTTCGTCGTCCTCGAGGTTGTGTAGCAAAAATGTGTATCTTATCTCTGTTGCCACCATTACTATCACGATTTTATACAGGGAAAGTTTCTGTCGGATTCTAGGTTAGGAAAAACGTTTTAGGAATATTAACGTCCATGGATATTATATACGTCTTACTCCTGCGAATAATTTACTAAATTTGTAATTAATATGTATACACATTTATGAACAAATGAACATATTATCATTAACTTTTCATAATAGTAAAATGTGAAATAGATAATGCGTATGAGAGTTGTACAGAAAAAGAAAATTAGGTAACGACTGCTACAACCGTTTTATTACTTACAGCTTATCACATTTAAGTAAATATAAGAAATTATGCTGTTTAGAATGCTATGTTGTAACGGAACACATTTAACCAAAAGCATTTCTTTACAGGAAATATTTCTATGCACAGTAATCAACTATTTACGTGTTTAGACCTTTTCATATTGCGAAAGCTTTGAAAGTCGCCTTTGTTTGGAAGCTAGGTGTTTTATATACCAAATATGTACCAACAGTATTACTGCGCACGAAAGCAAATATTTTCCACAATGTCATTTCCCGCAGTTTGCTATTTTAGGGTAAACAAGGTATTCAGGAACGTGGGATTGTTATGAGTTAATCCATGCATTAATATTTTGGCGATTTATTTTCTCCTACATTTCTTCACTTTGCACATTTAGTTTTATTTACAGTGCCAAAAATAATATGTGAAAAGAATTAAAGCACACTTCTCTCTAGCAACATTTGTTACTTTTATTCCGTGTCATTTTAATCACTAACATGTAAAAGACAGCTTGCAGTGGTTAAATTTTTAAAACTGATTTAAGTAATTGCAACATTTGTTACTTTTATTCCGTGTCATTTTAATCACTAACATGCAAAAGACAGCTTGCAGTGGTTAAATTTTTAAAACTGATTTAAGTAATTTAGAAATACTTAACATCCGTTTCGGCTTCTTTTGGTGGTTCTCTTAACTAAAGTAATGATAAGTTTGCCAGAATTGAGATAATTTTCATGTAAAAGATTCAGAAAACTAAAGTATGGTTTAACGTAAGAAAACCAGTTTATCCAATGTTCTCGAAAATTCAGATTCCAAAGGGATGATCAGGTATCTATTTTATGTGATATGAAATAATGCGTTTTAATCCAAATTGGCAATCTTTCAATAATCTTTAGATTCAAGTCAGTATTATTAAATAATAAATTCTTCATTACATTATAACATAATACATTATTTGTACATCATTACATAGTACATTATTTGAATACTTTAAGCACATATATTATAACAATTTCTATTTCTAATACCAGTAAATGATACAATATTACAGTTTATGAGGGAAAATGAGGGAGGTGCACCTTAACTTATGGATTTTATTTATAGGTGGCTAATCGCTCACCAGTGATTCAGAGGTTTTAGCTAGTTAAATTACAGTTTTTGCATCTAAAGGTGAGATAAACTGATGCCCTCGGGTTTTTGTTGTCTTTTGTATGAGTAACGTAAAAAGTTGTTTCCCGTGCTGTTGTTTGGTTCTTGTTTAGGTTGAGAGTATTTTCGTAGTGATTGCCTACCAAAGGAGCATACTGGATATAACTGAAACATAAATTTTAATGGCTGCTTTCGTTCAGCTTAAAAAATATATGATATATGAATAGAACATGGCAGCCTATAGAATGTGAATTAAAACATCTGATGGTTAACAAGTGATTAACCTGACTGGTATAACCTGCTGCTTTACATCAGTAGAGTCTACTTTGCAATTCATTTATGTTGCCAGGTACTTGGCTTCGTAATAAATGCTGCCCACGATACTCTGCTAGATTTCTACTCATATTCTAGTCTTCGACACCTATACTCCATGTCAGAACTTCATGTCATGTAGTCCATGTGCATCACATTACCCACCATGTGTGCATCACGTTACCGCACCATATTTCATTCCATGTCATGCTGTAGAGAATCACGACTACTGGCCACGTCGATAACCAGGATGGTATATACCACGGATAAGCACATTGGAAGGTCGCACAGTCTTCATACATTTCTTGCCTTCTACCGCAGGATTATATGCTTTATCCTATTCAGCACTGCTCAGATGCAAAGGGGAATGCAAATTTCCCAGCACATGAAATAATGATGAGGGCATCTTGAAAGTTTTAAAGTATTTTGCCATAGTTGTATAATTGAGCATGAATGTCGGAAAGTCTATATTCAATAAAGTCGCAATTAATTAGAAAACAAATTAAGAGATAAAAATAACTTCAAGACTAATCTAAGCCTTGCCAATGAATCATTGTAAAGTTGCGGGATAGTTAACCCCTAACCAATAAAGCTAGAATAACTGATTTATCCTTCTTAGCCAAAAGGGGCAATTTGCCCAGAAGGGGTATTAATTTTGTTTTGGCATTTTGCGTCGTCCACTATAAAACTGGGTTTCACTTTTCAAATTGTTGCCACCAAATCTTAGAGCCCTGCATTATATTTAAAGAAATTGAATAATGAAGAACCTGCATGAATGTATGTACGTTTCTGACATTGTGAAAACACAACGGTACCTAGAAATATCAAATTTTGAATAACGTAGTCCTCCACTCGAATATTGGCATCAGGAAGCCCAAATTTCGAATTTGGAATTTATTTTATTATCTATTTCAAATTTGGTAAAACTTTACGAATTTTTTATTCAAAAACTCAACAATTTCTAAGCGAGCAATGACAACACTGTACGAAAAAAAATATTTTTTTATTTCCAACGTGCGAGACTGTGCGTCGGAAGTTCTAAAGATATGCTGTTTTCAAATATTTTGTGATATTGGTGTTGGATTGAATTTTGTGGTTTAAGTGCGAAGAATATGAGATTTAATAAATAAAGGTAATACACTAAACGCTAAAAACTCCCCTTTGCGAGTAATATAAAATCTGGAAGCTTTCAGAATTTTTTAAATTTAATTTTTATTTATTTATTTATTTATTTTATTTCCTTATTTATTTTTACTTTGCGTATTATTAATTTTTGCTTCCTATATGGAAGATTCGGATTTATTTTCTTATTTGTTTTTGTGTTTTATTTGCGACTGAACGTTACTGAAACTGAAATTTTGATTTTATTGATGTTTCCTTTATATCAGCTTAACACTTCAGAATATTAATATTACATAGGGCATTGCTATCACATCTCGCTTTTCAGGTTTATGTAGTAAGAAAATTAATGTATGCAATTTATTTGCCTTATCAGTTACTAGTATTTATATTTTGCTCTAATTTGAATCATATGAAATAGATCTAGACAGCCGATATTTCATAATGAAAAGAATTCTTAAGAAAAGAATAGAATTTCGTTTTTCCATTTTTAGTAAGGCTGCTGTAAAGAATGAGCTTCATGTTTCAGCAATTTAATTAAAGTAGGACGTTGGTGGATTCATTCTGACATTAAAAAGCAAAAAATTAAATAAATCAATTAAAATTGTGCAAACTTCTAGCGATTAAAATATTTTAGTAATACATATTAAGAAATATATCACTTGTTGAATGTACACTTTTCGTATTTTTTTGTTGGAATTATAAATATAAAAAGTACACTTAAATCGAGAGTTTGATTCTGACTTCAGTTTGTTTAAACTGCAAAACAGCATATAAACTTCTGTGCCATTAAATTTATTTAAAATTAATGTTCAGCAGAGGATAGCTACTCATAAATATTTTCTCTTGTATTCCAAAAAAATTTGCACATATTTGCTATATAATATTCTATAATATCAAATTTGTGCAAATGCCTTTAAATCGAACTTATTTATTTGATCATGTCAAAGCACATGATGGCAATAAATCAAACTTTGATGAATGGCTGTTAAACTGATTAATATCAAAATAATATTTCAGCTTCCATGTAACCGTTAATTAAACTATGGTACCATAATTTTAAGATTAATAATAAATTCAAGAAAATGGCGAATAGGTATGATATTTGTTAAATTCTCGGTGAAGTACACTTTCCTTGCTTCTTATAACTACCTAATTACTGACGCTAGTAATAAAATTTATTCTTGTTGTTGATTGTGATTAAAAAACAGAGCTGTCATTTGCATATTCAAACATAGGTTGATAAATGATATTTCTGAAACAATCATTTAATGCAGAGAATAATAAATAGAAATAATTGTTTACTTATAGTTGATTTTATTATTCTGTTATGATTGCTATGAACACTGCTCGGCTCTCAATATAGTTAGTATGCAAATACAGATTTGTAAATATTATATACAAATCTAAATATTATTTACAGATCAGAAATATATATATTTGATTATAATATATATTTTCCTTAAAAGTTTTATAGACATTTATTTTTACTTTTAATTATCAAAAATAATTACTATCGGGTTATGGGAAATGGATTTTCAGTGCGGATAAAACGTGTTATGCAGCTTAGATCTACGACCAAACCTTGTAGTCGATTCCTGTAGAAGAGGTTTCATCGCAGATTTACAGTATCGGCAGATAAATTAACTTCTTAAGACTTGCTTTAAACTCAATAAGTTGCCTCTGCAGTCAGGCTGAAAGGAGAGAATTTCGCCAATTAAATTAAGCACTTCTCCCTATAAAGAATTTTTAAAGGAATACACATATACTATACCTGTAAACAACATAGCTTATGCCAAAGAAAAACAGTCTTTAATTTCTTATACAAAAAGGCATTTTCGAACAGTTTTTAAATGAAACCACTCTGATCACATTTTGGTTATAAAGCTGAAAGTAAGAAAGATCGGTATGCATAAAATTCAAGTTACAAGCGACTCTACGTCTAAGACCTAGGATTTCCTCTGTAAACCAGTAATAGAAACATAATCTCAATAAGTGCTAATGCACAGAAAGAACTCCCACTAAAGGTCCCGCTTAGCCGTATTGTTAGCCGAAACCGAAAGGATCATCCATAAACCACTTTAATAGATGGCATCCAGAAAGATTTTTAGGTTCAATAAAATATTTCTGGAATACAATAATTTACCTTGGAATGTCTGTCTGTAATACGGAGAACACAAGCCACTGATGTTGAACCGTACCTAGTTGACGCACAAACTGCCGTTGAACAGGACGCACACCTAGTTGAACAAACCACAGCTATTGAACAGGACATATTGCTTCAGAAAACTTAAGAAACTAGTAACATCGCTTAAAACTGATTTTAGTTCCTCTCTGTTCCAACGATATTATTGAATGATTATGTTCTGTGACTGTCAGTGGTTTGTGTATTGCAGGTGCAATCGCTTTCATCAACGAACTTTATCGTAAAGTAGACTTGTTCAAATGAGTGCGAATAATATCCGGATTAGGTTTGAGGTTATGATACCAGACACATTCCATATCACGCATGCTTTAATGTTAACAAAATGCAAAAGCCTCTATATATCCCATTTTATCAGTACGATAAAGCACAACCTAAAAAACTGAGTCAAATCAAGTCAGGGTGATTAAACTTCAAATTTTAAAGCTGCGTTTTCGAATGCGCCGTAGTAGATAATAAGAAAAATATTAATCTAATACCTTTTCAAGAGCCTTATGTATGACACAAATTTAATCTGAAAAAACTATGTCTAAGCTGAATAACTATGCCTACTATGTTAGCTAAGACAATATGCCTTAATATTGAAGATCAATATACGCAACTGTCAGAAATACCGTATCGAGTAAATCGTAGTATAGACCGTGAATGTACAGTGTGTATAGTACTGTTCTAAAACAACGAAAAAACGTTTGAACGTAGAAAGCTGAAGCAGTGAAAGTCCTGTCTATGTATAGTGAGGTATGTACATTTTTCTATCATATGAGAGCAACTGCAGTGCGTTTAGAGGAGAAATGTGTAAGCTCATGATCGTATTTTGAAAACTGTGAGACATAGAAAAAAAGGTGTTAGTAGCAAAAATACAGATGTCACCAATTTAGTATGAAGTTTTGCTCTATAATAATACATGAAAACATAGTCCCCATGTTTAAGCGGATAGTTAAAGATATCTCAAAGTGAAAAATAATTAAATGAAATTTACCTTAAAGAAATAATGGATAGATAACAGTTTGGGGTAAACGGTAGTCATGCCTCATGGGGAAACATTAATTGACTGACAGAGAAGTTTTTATCAGACCTCCTTCAGTTTTGGTTATTTGTTCCAGAAGAAAGCAATAACTTGTTTCCAGTCTAATATGGTCTGCAGGACTGTGATATAAGCTTCTATGTACAGCATAAACCTACAACATGTTTTCGCTATATATGTACATACATATACACTTATATATACTTTTTGCTAGGTTTGCTATCTACATATCATAAAGTAAACAGATATAGATGAAATATTGATTTATATTTATTCAACCACAGGAGTAGGTACTGAAAAAAGGTGAAATATAGATATCCGTTGAATGTAGCAATTTAGAATGCTTTTCTGAATTCTTTTCGTCTTTATCGGAAATAATAAAGAAGGTAGTTTTTAAATTTATTCAAGTCTAACCTTAAACATTAGCTCTCGAATTTTCGTAAAGCTTAAGGAATGCAAGCGAAAAAATAAGATTTCTAGTTGAAAAATTGTTAGTCTCTTTTTTACGTCTTCTATTGTTTACATAATCACGGACATTTGTCTTCTTTCTTTTAATTTTGCTTGCAACGGGCGCATTGTTAGAATTCTTGTTTTTGTTACGCAAGATGATTTAAAAAGCTATTACGCAAAATTATTCTTTTGTCTGAAATTTGAAGAAGCAAATACTTTAATGGATAAGAAGTACAAGAATTATCTCAATTAGGTTCAAGAAAACTTTACACATGCATATGACTTTATTTTGTATTCCAGTAAAAATTTGCAAATATAGAATTTATCTGAAAATAAATGATAACTAGAAATCATAAGCTGATAGTTGTGCTTTTGTGCTTATATAGGTGTATGGATTTCATGGAAAAACTATTAGAAAATATGTTTTAGAAAAGTAATTACGCATCTTGTCTAAGCGTTACTTTACTGATTTTGTTATATCATTATTGCAAAACAAGAAACTGATTATGTTGCAGTTATAAACAAACAATTCATTTTTAGTTTAAACCATCTCTCAGAGGTCTAGAAGACAGTAAGATTTCCTTTCAATTTTTAAATATTTATGCAGTTTTATGTAAAAAAAAAGTTCTTATCATTGCTGCAATAGCAAAAGCCTGTGTTTACATGAATAACGTGAAAGCAAAACAAGTTATTTTTTCCGAATTTTAATGTCCTTTCATGCATTTAATTAATGATACATCTCATGAAAGAATTTAATTTAATTATTCCGTATTTTTAAAGTTTTAAAATAACATGGTTGTGTCTGATTTGCATCAAAACTGCCTTATAAATGAAAAATATCTTTTCATTTTCAACAGATACTAGTGCGCCATAACTAAACATTTGGGCAAACAACAAATTTCATAATCAAGAATTTTTGATTGTGAAAGAATCAAGAATCAAGAAGAAATCAAGAAGTTTTGACTACAGGCTTTTTTTCTTTTGTTTTCACTGTTTGTATAACATTTCATTGATCTGCTTCAGATAAGTGGGCTTTTTCTAAAAGTTTAATATGTTTTGAATGTATTAAATGTTTTAAATGTATAGCTGTAGGGTTTTCCTTATTTTGCATGACAAATTTATTTTAAGTTTGATATCTTTCCTGAACCTCTCAATCTCCCCTTATATTTTCTCACCAGAACGTAAATTTAAAGTGAAGTGAATATTTAAATGGGTAAAACTCTTAGTTTATTCAGAGCGTGTTTTCGCTATCCAGTGCACGTTTCGTTGCTATCTTGCTGTTACGCTAGTAAGCCTTTTGGTCATTTCGGATTATCATCACGCCTGCTTTGTTTTTGAGAGTCAATCTGTTACGTGTAAATTAACGTGCTAATCCAGCCCTATTCTATTTCATATTCGACTTAATTATATTCCACATTTAACTTTCTCACCGCAAGTTGACGGTGTTTTGCAGGGCACGAAGATCGTGCCTTTCTGTTAAACTTTGATTTAATAAAAGGTTACTTTCACTCTTCTTCAGCGCTGGTAATTTACTCACACCTGTGGGAGGATTCGCCAGGTTCATTGTAGGATTTAGAGCTATTTTATGTGGAGCAGTAGAGTCAGATCGTATATAGTTTGCGATAAAAAAACATTTTTAGCATAAAAAACTTTATAAAAAATAGTCAAATAGTCTCTTGCACTTTTTATCATAGCTTCTGATTCAAAGACATTAACAGTGAAAGTTCAATGATAGATTTTTAAACATAATCTGCATAGAAAGTTTAGCTCTCAATCCAGGTTCTCTGCCATACTGCAGTCTACCGTATCGAAGGTTTGCGAAGTTACAAACCTGTTAAATTTTCTGTGCCAAACAATGCAACTAGATGCTTGTGTGAGATTTTATTCAGACATAAATTTAATCACAATAAGCTGATAAACACAAAACTGCCACGGAATGTTATCCAGATGTGATCTATGCCCTCCACATAGCGTTGGAGGCATAGAAGAGATATATTACGTGGTTTAAGTGTGGCAAAAATCTTGAAATTCACCAATAGGTGCTGTCATGTGTGTCGTTCAGACTGATACCACTTCATACAGGAGTAAAAGAACAGTATTCATGAATAGACAACCGCTAACTGTCACAACAATATTTAGTTAAAAGAAGTCGCCAGTATCGTCACTTTCTGCATCGCTGAGTCTATCTTTCCACGCGCAATCATCGTCAGACCTATCAAGAACATCTGGTCTCTTGAAGTTGTTCACTATTATGCCTTCACAATTTAGAGCGCATACTCCAAAACTCCACGAACAAATCAATTAGTAAGACAATTGTCACTGCACGTACAAAATCATTTTAAAATTTAGGGAAGCCAGCCTTCTGAGTGCCTTGAGGAAGAAGAGAATTAAGTGACTATTTTGAAAAGTTTTCAGAACTTCGTGGTCCTATGAAAGAATGGCCTTCATAATTTAGACCATAATTGTCCACAAGGACATAATTTTTCATAAACAACCATAAACTTCGCATTATTCTTGTAGAGTGAGTTTTCTCTTATTCATACAGCTTGCTTAAATAGCAAGCCTCTTGAATTAGACAATGATATAGAACGCTGAAGATATATGTTTGGCATTTATTAGTTAGATGATCCAAGATAAAAGTTAAACAGGGTGCTGCCTAATTATTTCTCTGTGTTTATTAATACTAGTTAAATCATATTATAGTTTCACATATTGTCCAGTTTTGTTTTTTCATAGAACTAATTATTAGAGAGGGTTCAACTTGTTTTAAAGGTATGTGAACCTTTAAACTTGCAAATGCTAAAGTTTAATTAAATTTTGTCATTTTGCTTCCATTATAATATGCCATATATTATTTTCCCTTGTCCAGAATACTTGCCTATCTAAAAGTAGGCACAAGCATCTGCTTTACGTTCTTACCACTTTTGTATACTGCATAATGCCATAACTCCGGTGCTTTTGCTTATGATCATAATCAGATTTCAGATACTACATCTCTACACTTGTATCAATTTCCATAAAATCACTTTTTAAACTTATTGTTAATTCAAATAAGTTATCCATTGGTACGTCTGGTATTTTGTGGAGTTTGTAGAGACATTAGATTACTTTAAAGCAGGAGACATGAAAAATGAACAATGCCTTCACTGAAAATCGAACCTGGACCTCTCGAATACGCGCCGAGTGTACTACCATTACAACCCGAAGGCATGCAGAGCAGAGGGAGAATATATCTTATAAGTTTAAATACTCATTTACGAAACAAATTACTTCACTTATCTTAGACCATGTCTTCCCTAAATGCTTGGCGTCTAGCTACTGTGTTCTGAAATTTCATTAAATAAGTTTTTGCATAGGTCCTCTACGGCCATGATCCGTTCAGGCAACTAGAGTTACCCGAAATTACATTTTAACCCTAGAGTGGAACATAACAAGTTTTCTGTCCTGAAGTTGGCCTAATAAATCGTAAAATTGAATTGAGAGACACTTTGAATTCTAACTTTCGAAACGAATCAAGTCTGCTCTGTAAACATATAGAATATTTTGATACTAAAAACAGAGGTGAATCTACTAATTAAAAGTTTTCTTGAAGATTTTCCAGGTTTAAGAAAAGGCAAATCTGTACGACCTGGGGAAAGTTTAAAATTTATTCAACAAATTGTAGAGACATTAGATTATTTTGAGGCAGGATAGGTGAAACATATGCTATGCTCTCGCCGGGAGTCGAGCCTGGGAGCTCTCGAATACTCGCAGAGTGTGCTACAGTTACATCACGAAGGCATGCTGGAAGAAGAGAAAATATACCTTAATAAGTAAGAAAGAATTTAAAAAGAAGTATTTTGTTGAATAACAGCTCAAAAACGGAAGACCCCACTTGGGTGATTAAAATAAGTACTTTGGTGTTGATGGATTTCTTGTTCTAATGCTTTCCTTTCGGAAAGTGATTTAAGAATAATGTTATATTCCCTCTTCCTGAAAGTGAGCTATGCATGAGGCATCAGCAGTTGTGCCTGTTTTCGCATGTTCGCATGTGTCTTCGCATGTGTCTTCCTCGGGTTTATTTTCATTGAGAAAAATCCGAATAACATATTTAGCCCAGTCTTATATATATCTAATTGCTATCTGATACTAATGTTGTAGATACATTAGGTTATTTAGAAGCGGGAGATCGCCGGAACTGGAACGACGGACATCTCGAATACGCGCCGAGCGTGTTGACCAGTACATCACGAAGGCATGCGAAGAAGGCGGGAAAAGTACCTTATATACTCCCCCTTTTAAAGGGCGACTAGGGACTAGGGGCCCTAATCGCCAAATCCTGGTGGTGGAGAATCATCAACCAACATCGTTTTTAGTTCGGGTGCCACGGTAGAGACATTAGGTTATTTCGAAACAGGAGAGGTGAAAAATCAGCAATGCCCTCACCAGGACTTGAACCACAGACCTCTCGAATTCGCGCCGAGCGTGCTGGCCATTACATCACGAAGACATACGAAGAAGGCGGGAGAAATACCTTATAATGTTATCTAGGCTAATGCGGAACTGTAACAACTTCAAAAGGGTATCCTCATAAAGAGGCCTAAGAGGGGCATAAAGACAGGATGGCATTAGCTCAGAGTTCTCCACAGATCTTGTATATGGTTGGAGAACCATTTTTTTATGTGGCATATCCTCTTCGAAATGAGACCTAGATGTTGTATCTTCCTCTTCAACTACATCAACCGTAATGAAAAAATACAGACTTTCGGTACAGTAACAATTATTAAGCAGAATGCAGTCTTTTAAAGTTCAGAAGTAATATGCCCACAAATAAGAACTCTGAACATCAAAGTCTTGTTTACCTTATAGGGTTCCTCACTTTTATCCTGCTAAATGCAGTGCTGAGGAACTTGGTGAACTGGTAAAGGAAGTATCGCTTAGTTCAGAGAACAGAAAGCATAAACTCAAAAAGGGTTAATTACGCTTTAGAAATCTAAAAAAAAAAATTAAAAGTCGGCCTCTTTTTCCAGGCTTATAGAAAAGCCTCCATTTGGGCTTAAAAGTAAGAAATAAGAACTAATTAATGACTAACTAAGAGATTTAGCGGAAGCCAACACAATTCTAAGGTAGATGGCCCGTAATCTGAGACTAGTCAGCAACACGTAATAATACGGCAGAGCTTAACAACAGCTTAAAGAGATGTAGCCCAAAGGCAAACACGCTCTATTCAGGATTCATAACTCGCTCTGTCTCGAAATAAGTTGAACTTTCCTTTAGTACTATCCCTTCTTCATTTGAATTCAACTCGTTTCTGAAACCTCATTCTGGTAGGGAGTTAATACGAGAAACGAGATTAAGATAGGAAAGGAAACGAGATTAAGATAGGAAAGGTTCACCAAATTAAAATAACTGTTATAAAAGTAAAATATACTCTACAATTCTTTTTCTTTTCTTCCCCGTTCATCTCTAATTACTCAGCGTTATGTAAATCCGTTTATAAGAGGAATCATTTCTGTTAGTAAGGAGTTTAAACTTTGTAAAACGTGGTAATCAATAATATGTAAATAATAAAATGGCAGTGCAAGGAAGACTGCAAATAAAATAAAATAAATTAAAAGTAATCTGAACGGTTTTAGATTGCAGCTGTCTCTCAGAAGGGTTTATAAATATTTTTACGCTTTCACACTGTCAGTCTACCAGCCTGCGTTTGCACTCACTTGCGCTAAACTATTATTTCCTGTCTTCTTAGCTTTATTTTAAAGCACCGCTACGCCTCAACAATAAACCCACAAAATTTTTAAAAGTTCCATATCAACGTGTGTTTAGAATTTCCAATGTCGTGCTAAATTTGGGCATAAATTTTTATATTATTTCAAACATTTCTCATATCAGTATTTAATATTCTTAGCAAGACGGCTTTTTTTCTTTTTATTATTAACTTTTTATGTGTTAAATTTAAATATTAAATTTTAATTCAAAATCAAAATTATAAAATATTTAAAAACAGCATATCTTTATAATCCCCTATAGAGTGCTAGAGAGTTAGAGGTTGCCATCATATTTGTATATACGCTATATTATTTCTTTAAAAACTAGCCTCTTGATCCGTCAACATCCTAAAGCAGTTATCATAAAAAGTAAACGTATATAATGATTTTAATGAGTCCAGCTAATGTAGAATATTTATAATTAAAAATATGGTGCTTTTAATACATGTTTCTCTAAATTAACCGCATAAATGCGAAAAAAATATTTTCAAGAATTGTGTTTATTGCTTATTAATCACTCAGTTTATTGCTCAATAATCTTATAGATTAAATCTGAAAGAAGCTTTATTGAATGGCAAGAGCCGGCGCGTGGAAGCTAAATGTATTTTATTTTCGACCGCGACAACATATTTCTTTCGTAGAACCGAGTTTATTACTTAAGATTGAAAGATAAATATATTACATTTTTTCTGAATGGCAACAGTCTCGCGCGATGTTTTATTTTGAACAAAGTTGCCATTGGTCGTTTCAATTCTTTCAGTTTATTAATCAAAAGTTCTTTAAAGGCATACAAAATATTAAATAAATAATAAAATAAATTTGAAATTCAAAATTCGGATTCCCAAGTGTACATGTTCGGTTGGCAAACTACGTTCTTCAAAATTTGATGACTCTAGATACCATCGTTTTTCACACTGCGAGGAACATACATACATACATGATACTTTATTATTTAATTTCTTTGAAAATAACACGAAGCGATAATATTTGGTAACAACGATTTGAAATGTGATAAGCCATTTATAGTGAACCAATGCAAAATCCTTTGGAAGAAATGTAACTCGGGCATTTAAGGTGTTAGGACTTATTAGTTACCAATTTACAGTTACCTTAATGTTATATTTTATAACAAGCAAAAACATTTTGTACTTTAAATCAATGTCAAAGTAGAATCATTTAAAATGATACAATTAATACAGTACCCTATTTTTCGTTTACAGTCCTTCAGAAATATCTCATATCACAGAACCACAGTACCTAGAGGATTAAATCGCAAAATTTAAATAGCAATTCAAAAACTGTTTTAGTGACAATCAACCAAACACCAGAACTAGCATGTTCAAACCCGAAATATTCTGGTAAATAAAACTGCTTTTCAATATAGCTTAAAGAAACGAAAATGATGTCTTTAATTAAATTTAAAGCACGTTCATCTGTAAATGAAAGACGCAATTATATTATAACTAATTAAAATCGGATTTTGGCGGTAAAGGATACTTTTTCTTCTGAGTAAAAAAACAAAGGTATCTCATTCAGAAAAGAGGAACTTATATCTAATTTGCTTTCTTCTTTGACATTCCAGCCATTATTGGGAATTTAATTAATTTAGGTAATAAGAGGATGTTTCGTGTATTCTTAAGTTCCTTTAAAGTGTAATAGTTCTTTTATTTTTGCATGCAAATATTGATAACGGAGAAAAATTATTTTAAAAAATGCAGTTCTTGTTTAGAAAAATAATAATGCCAATTATCGAAATAATGTAATTAAAATAGATCTGCAAATAATGACTATGATTTTAAGCGAAATGTAGAGAGCGGAAGAGAAAGAGGAAGTGGAAGAAAAATCCTCGAATATAATTAAATTATTAATTTCAGAAACTGTTGTACAATATCCATAAGTGTTGCAATAAATAGATTGCTGAAAGTGGGCAAATTAATTACTATATTATACGGAAACAATACATTTAAAAAACGACAGCTATAAATATTTGAATTTGAATTTAGATTTATAAAGCAAACTAATGCCACCATAAATAAAATAAAAGTATATGAATGTATGTGCAGTTAGACTTCCTATTTTACTCAGTTTGATATAAATTATTTCTGGCACATAGTAAAATTTTGTCTTAAAGAAATGAAGCGAAATTCAGTAGAAAGACTGACCCGAAAGATATTTGTATACAGATAATGGGTTGAATTGAGGATCTTCTCAATTTAAGCAGTATTAGAAACACGTAGAAAAGATATACTTTAGACATAAATAAAGTTTTATTAATAGCAGTAAAATGAGTATGCTTCATATGGCTCGTATAGTGCGGCACACATGAAACAAGAACCATAACCCAATGCCATCACATGTTATGGATGAAAACAGCCAACTGTTGCTTTCTCTGTAAAAGTATTGGAAAGTGTGCTGTTAGTGAAATCATCTGCATACCTTTTTTGATTATTTACTGAATGAAGTGATATGTTAGTTCTGAAATGTTTAAAACTGAGAATCTTTCTGTGATGTATGACTAAAGGTCTTATTGCCAAAAAATGGAACATCGCTTGGTTCATCTGTGGGGTGACTTATCGCTATCCTGTTCTAGAGTGAAAAAAATGGGTAGAATAATTTTATATTGGCCATAATCAGTAGAAGATGATTCCTATAAATGGCGAACTTAAGAGGCATTATAACATTAGCAAATAATGCTTGTGTACAGGAAGAAATTTGAATAAAAGTTTAGAAGAGAGCAGCAAGATTAGATCTACCTTAAATACAGAAAACCTTCGCAAGGCTTTGCAAAATGTCTACCTCATGTTATTATAGTAATTCAAAAAGGTAACGTCATTTACTGTGTGCAGTTTTTGTATCTTTACAGCGCAAATCAAGGATATTTGATATAGTTGATTGTAGTTGGTGACAAAGGAATGATCTTTACTATGATCTTCTATTGAAGAGAGAATCAACGACGTGAAGAAATCTGGATGAAAAACTATCAAGGATAAACAAAGATGCAGCAAGGACTTGAACTATAATATTCTCGAAATTTTTGGACTATTGTAGAATCCTCTTGATAGGCTTAAAGAAAGAAATACATCCATTAATAGGAAATGGTTTGCAAATCTTCGGTATGATATATGCAATGAAAATAAAGCGAAAAGCATGCATTATTCGTCTTCTCCATGATACTATTCCTGTGAATTCAGCTGCCATTGCTAATGAAGCAGTGAAGAAATGTGGACTTAAGGAAGCTTCACCATCCCCGTACATCCGAGTATAGGAATAAAGGATTCTGAACTTTTTTTTAAACCGAAATCATACTTTCGTGGAAACAGATTGAATGATGATGAAGGCATGTAAAGACCAGGTATGGAGCATTTTCAGAAAAAAATTTTAGATTACTTTTTAAGAGACATAGATTTTCTCACAAAAACATTTGAATTGTACATTGAGGTACCAGGAAACTATATTGAAAAATAAATTATTAAAAGTTTCTCTATTTCTCTTAGATGTATATAATCCGGAAATTTTCAATCCACTTACATAAGTTACCTATATACGACCCTAAAACTTATGCTACAGAAAGCTTTGGAGCAGTTTTACTCTATTTAGTGCTTACCCAGAATGTAATGCCTGTAAAATGAAAAACTCGTAAAATGGAAGCTGTTTACTTACACATATTATGCTATAATATAGGTTGTACGCATAGTAAGCATACAAGAAGCGTGGCAGACCTCAAGGAAAAATATGAGTAGGCATATTGGAAACTGAAGTCAAATAGAGCTTACTTCGTAATTTTCGAATATTTTTTATGCATTTTCCTTTTAATTAGCCCTTTAATTTTAATCACTGTGTATTCTGGAGTTACGTGAGATGACTAATATGGAAGTCCTTTGTTATTTCGCATTTGAAGCGGTAATATGAGCCGTCTCCGAATTATCCTCTGATACAGGGGTCTTGCCGAAATGCTTCTAGAGTAGAAAGAATGAAAGGGATCCAATTGATTTGTGGTCTGATTATAATCTCCTGGTAGTATTTTTGTAGTATATTGTAAGCCGCCCTTCCCTTTGTTTATCACATCCCATTTTTACCACGATGGTATCATTGCTGTATGACGCAAATTTGTGATGAAGAAAGTTTTTGCTGAGGTACATATCATGTAGCTATTTAATGTTGTCGTCGTCTTCGTGCGTCGTCTGTGCAAATGTATCTGCTGGTTCATTTCCTTTGTATGTTTTGTGTCTTTTGATGCTTGAGACAAAAACTGGTGATGTTTTAAACTGTTTGTATCTTTTGTATTCTGTTTAATACCAAATACGTCTTGTGTGTTTCTAACATCATATAATGCCAGTTAGCAATCAGATGTAATTCGAAATTAATTAATGTTGTAATTCTTTCGTATTTCATTGCATCTGTAGTGATGTCAGTTCTGCTTGAAATGCACTAGTGGCCTTGTATTTTTCGATAGTTTTGACATCATATTGGATGCATATATACAACTTTTGCATTCGATTTTAGAGTAAGAAAAAAATTGATAATACTATGGTAAAATTAATAACGTCATGGTGACAAGGCGGTGCTGGTGTTCTTTTGGAGCTGCCTGATTGCCAGTACACAAAATCCTAGTTTCATAATAAGATGGCACTGAAACTGTCACATTACTCAGGATATAAGCACATCAAGCAGAATTCTCAGCTAATTGTAGAAGATTGCTTTTATTATTATTATTATTAAAATTATGTAATTAATTTTGTGCTTCGAAAATTTGCTAGAAAAGTAGGATTTTTTATCACTTTAAAATTTATCTCATGTTTACTCTATAACAAATTCGAAAAACGCAAAAAGAAGTTAGACCAGATTTATATGAAGACTTTTATCTAGATATGAGAAAATCATAATTTCGTTTTAGAAGCGAATCCTTTTTCGAATATTTTGAATCTTAAATCTCAGGAATATTTCAAACGAAAGTAATATGAAATAGGAAAGAAAAAACCGTTTTCACTTAATATTCAGAAATTTCAACGATGAAAAATTTTGAAATTTATAGTTGATTAAAAGTAAATTTTAAAATTTAAATTTTAAAAATTCACCAATATTTGTTAATAAAGATAATTCACGTACGCTGAGAAAAAACAGATAAAAAAACGGGGTACAATTCTATATCTCCTGTTTGGGCCGACTGACGAAATTCAAATTGCGTTTTTGATGTCTCGAAATCGCGACTTAGGATATCTATTAGATTTATATGTAGCATTAATCTAACATAGGTATTTTGATACAAAGTCAGACTTTTTATGAAATAATATTCAAAGAATTGGCATGTCATTTCAGAGAAAATTCGATTTTGTGTCAAAATACCTGTATTATAACAGCGCTATATATAAATCTAATACATATCCGAAGAGCCGCTTTCGATACATGAAAAACGCATTTTGAATTTCGTCAATCGGCCCAGTAGAAAGGGAAATATAGAACTGCCCCATTTTATTTTGCGCACTGTACATAATTACAATTCTTAAATCCTCCAGTTCACTTACACAAAATAATTTGACAAAAATATTTGAGTAACAGTTCAAATTTCAATTTATACATATTTCAAAATTTCTATAGTTTAACTCTTAGACAAGCGGAGTCACATCGGCGATACCTTAGCGTTTATATATCATGGCGTGAGTTTGTAAAAAACCCTGAACAAATTAGAAATACACTCACGTTTGTGAAAATTGCAACACCATGAAGGACTTACGCGAGTGAGCTGAAATTTTCAGGAAATGCAAAGTAGCGCATGATATGCAAATGATTAGAATTACAAATCCGTAGCGCATGCGTATGCTGAGCAGCGCCCTCTGAACGGCTGATGGATCCGAATAAATAGACGGCTGTAGCGAGGCGTGTATGGTTATCGGTGGTTATCTGCTAGTGGTAAACGTTAACTCAATCTGTACTTATGCCTCGTCGACGAAAGAGAGCGAGATTTGAACAACTTACAGAGTTTGAACGAGGGAGAATCATCGGCCTTCGTGAAGCTGGATTGTCGTATCGTGCAGTAGCCTCTCGTGTGCAGCATAACAGCAGCACAGTGATGCGCGTTTGGAAGCAGTGGACGGACGAGTGTCGGACAACTCGGAAATCCGGGAGTGGACCCCGAAATGTGACGTCAGCTCGCGATGATAGACACCTGGTCCGCATGGCGCGGACGGACCGTACAGCTTCCTCTAGACAATTGGCAGCACTGTGGTCAATAGCTACAGGTGTTTCATTGTGTGCTTCATCAATTCGTAGACGTCTGCTGCAGTGTGGACTGCGCGCACGGACTCCTTTATACAGGATCCCCCTAACGCACGACCATCGCCGCCTGCGGCTACAATGGGCCAATCAGCATAGAGACTGGCGTGCTGATTGGCAGCATGTCGTGTTTTCTGACGAATCCCGCTTTAATTTGTGGTACCATGATGGCCGCATTCGTGTCAGACGCTATGCCGGTGAACGCCACCTTCCGGAGTGCATTATCGAACGCCACAGTGGACGAACACCCGGAGTTATGGTCTGGGGCGCCATAGCATATCATAGACGATCTCAATTGCTACGAATTGTGGGCAATCTGAACAGCAACCGGTATATCCGTGAAGTTCTACAGCCCGAAGCTGTTCCCTTCCTTCAAAGCTTGCCAGGCGCTGTATTTCAACAGGACAATGCCCGCCCTCATACTGCTCGGATTGTTAAATCCTTCTTTGCAGCGCAGCAGGTACAGCTTCTTCCTTGGCCTGCGTGTTCCCCGGATATGTCGCCAATTGAACATGTGTGGGATGTCATTGGTCGGCGTCTTGCTCGTGATCCTCGTCCTGTTGCGTCTGCAGACGAACTTTGGGTACGCGTACAAACGATATGGAATGCTCTTCCTCAGTCAGACATTCAAACTTTGTTTGACTCCATGCCACGTCGTGTAGCAGCACTTATTGCGGCGCGTGGTGGCCACACAAAATACTGATTCTGATCTCTTGTTCTTGTTTGTTTGCTTTGAACATTTAATCATTTATTTGTACCACTACCACTCAACTGTGTATTAAATTGCATTCAATTATGACGATTCCTTCTTGGTGTTGCAATTTTCACAAACGTGAGTGTAGGTTGTTTATGTACAGAATTATCGAGGTGCTTCTAGACCTAGTTCCGAGAATTTTTGAAAAGGATAGCGATTTGAAGTTTCAGGCAGTTTTTACTTCATAGTATACTGAAAAAGTTTCCAGTTCACAAGGTATCAATCGCTTTCTACCACAAAATATCAACCACTTTCTTTTTTGGATGAACACTTCTGGTGGACATCAGTAAAAGTAAAATTTCAAAAGATCTGAATTAAAATATTTAAATTTCTGTTTTGGATTAAGATTTGAGAAATTTGAATTTCGAAAGAAATACGAAAATTTGAAGTTTTGAATCTAGAACCATTTTCATGATTTGTGGATTCGTATATCTTAGTTCCAATTCCACTAATGAAACTTGTTTGAATAGAAGAAATGCCACAATAAGCTGAAATAAACATTTGGTAATCACTCGTTTATTAGGCGACTAGTAGTAAAAAGAAGTTGGAATTTGAAAAGTAATTAATGTTTAGTGTAAACCTACATTTTAAATTATTGTTAGAATAAAAATAATGAGAAAAAGTCAAAATACATAAGACTGCATAAGTGTCAGGATGCTTAATAATAACAGACAGCTTAATTTCAGCACCATTTATAACCTGCTTTGTCACAAGCCATGGTCTCTTTCACGAATACTTCTAGAAAAGGAGATATGTTTTGTCTAACCTCTGTGCATGCGACGGGGCTGGATCTTCAGATCATTACATAACAACGCGCCTAGTCACAGAGTTGTAGTACATGCAATTACTGATGATCTATTTCAGCAATTTTGCATCAAGCAGCCTTAAGGAATTACACTGGTATGCAACACTCAAGCAACAACGTAAATTTTAATCAGATAGCCATGAAATTGCAGAAAAGGGGTTTTTACGATCAGTACAATGAACATGCAATTCAGTAGAAAGGTCATGGGTATGCAAATGTCAGGAACAAAACGTCACAGGCGATGTTAACGCACGCAAAACGAATGCGGTCGGCACGCTCAACTGAAGGTTACAGTAAAAGGAAGGATGAAGACGCAATTAAAGACATTTGTAGCGAGTGCAAGTGAGTTCTTTCGTAAAATATGGATAGAGAAAATCACCTGGATGACTTCATACGTCGAAGAATGATCGGAAAGCTGGAGGAGGGCGTAGTGTGACCACTCTAGCTGACGAGTTCGGGATCAATAAAAGCGTCGTTTCAAGGGCTTGGAAAGCCTTTCAAAACATAAGAACAGTTGTTAGAAAGGCTGGTGGTGGCTACCCCTGGAAAACAACTGCAGTGGATGACCGATATATCGTCCTGTAGGCGAAAAGAGCCCGAAAGCAGTCAGCAAGCGCCATAGCTCAGCAACTGTGTGCAGCAACGGTGCGACAAGTGCCGCGGCTTACTATGTGCAGACGCCTTCAGAAAGGTGGCCTATTCGTCCGCCGTCCTGAACGCTGCATCACATTGAAAGTTGGCTATCGGCGACACCGTTTAGAGTGGTGTAATGAGCACGAAAACTGGACATCTCATCAATGGAGTCGTGTCCTCTTTATGGATGACAGCCATTTTATTGCCATAAGCGATTCTCAACGCCATTTAATTTGGAGAGAGGTGGTATACAGTTTAATCCCAGTAACATCACAGAAAGAGACCATTACGGTGATCCTGGAGTTCTCGTCTGCGGAGGCATTACGCTGAACGGGCGGACAGAGCTCCACGTTTTCGACAGAGATTATGTAACCGAAGATTTGCTATTGTCAAGATGTGATCCTTTCCCATACGCGTCTATTCCTAGGTGCCATTGGAGCAGCTTTCGTTTTTATGGATGACAATGTACGGCCACACCGGACTCCTGTTGTTCAGAATCTACTAGAAAGTGAAGATATCACTCGAATGGACTGGCCAGCATACTTCCCTAATTTAAATTCCATAGAACATGTGTTGGGTGCTTTGCGGAGACGCCTTGCGGCACGATTGCATCCTCCAGGTAACACCCAACAACTGAAACAGATGATGATTGAGGAATGAAAACTCTTATATCAAGATCTGTTGGACAATCTAGTATCTAACTAGACAATCTGTATCTAGCATTACAGCAGACAATGACTGTAATACTGTCTGTAATGAAACTCAATGACTGTAAGGATATCGATGTGTAAATAGTATTAATTGTAAGTAGTGCTGACTGCCACAGAGAAACACAATGACTGTGGTACTCATACACAATGGCTGTAGTTTTGCAATAGTACATACTGTAATGAAGGCACCCAATACCTGGGATGCAAAAGGCATGCATACGATTATAAGGAATTTCCCCGCCTTCTTCGCATGTCTTCATGGTGTAGTGCTCAGCCCGCTCGATGCGTAACCGAGAGGTCCGTGGTTCGATTCCCGGCGAGGGCATTGCTCGTGTTTCATCTTTCTTGCTTCGAAATAACCTAATGACTCTACACTGGCGCCCGAACTAAAAGGTGGTGGATGATGATTCTCCACCACCGCGATTTGGCGATTGGGTCGCCCCAAACTCCATTCGCCCTTTAAAAGTGGGAGCATATAAGGTATTTCTCCCGCCTTCGTTGCATGCCTTTGTAGTGTAGTGGTCAGCACGCTCGACGCGTAACTGAGAGGTTTGTGGTTCGATTCCCAGCGAAGGTCTTGTTCATTTTTCATGACTCCTGCTTCAAAACCTACCCTAATGTCTTTACACGGTGAGAGCATATGTATTGTAGATAGGATTTCCGCACACATTGAGTGTAGGTCCTTGTAATCCAGGCCCTAAGTAATACAGAATTTATTAAGTACTGATTAATTTATTAAGCACTAATATGAATAACTATTTAGACTGTAAAGTCAACAAACTCCCAATGAGAGCCTTGTAGAATAACGGGGAGTGCTACTCTAGACAGTTGCCGAATTCCGACAACATCCGATCAAGCTTTGCAAGCCGCCTGGGTGTATGCACCCGCTTTCACCTGTTCACTTGTCGTGAGGAATGGCAATTTTTACTTTTCTATGTGCTTTACAATTTAAATGAAATTACGGAGTATTGATGCCGAAAGGTCAGTAATAGTTACTTAAGGTAAGTTTTATTTGTATACAGAGCTTATGTATTTTTTAATACCCAAAATATGATCCATAGTTATAAATGTTGACAAATGCATATATATAAACATATTTTAGTCATGTATAAATCCAAATGTCTATCTTTAAGTCAATCAAAACATTAGTTTTAATAAAACGTTTCTAATTATACGGAATTTTAGTCGAATGTCTAATTTTGAGGAAGCAGTATATTTGCCACCATAAAATATTTATAGTGTAACTCTTAAGCAAAGCTTTCCAAATGCGTAGCTGTTGCATTTCAAATACATTTGTTGTATTATTACTTTTAAATTTAACATTTATAATTTACTCATGGGTGCCATGATCGTACAACCTAATACTAACATTTGCTAGAGTAATTATATCAACACTAACTAATACACTACAGAAAGGTGAAAGAAGTGACATACATTGAAACAAAATATTAGTAAGATAAATGTGTATCAAACAAGTATAGTTATCAAAATCATATCGATAATACAACAAGTGTACTATTGCACGTTAACGTGTTGTGGTTCAAAATTTTGCAAAACCCCTTTCATTTGCCTAGTCCAGTGTTCTTCATTTAAGTGTAAAACAAATAAGTTTAGGTAAATTTAAGCTTAACATTTATTAAGAATTAAACAATAAATTTCTACACCATTCTTTTTTTATAGGTGTTTAACAGAAGAAGTCATCTACAGTGACTATAGCAGGAAAGAATGGTAAGTTTGATAAATACTAACGTACGCGGCAACAATTCTTGTTTAAGGAAAAGTCTGTAGAATTAAATAAAAATGAATTCGAATATCTTACATTTAAGTTAATACATTAGGGTGGTGGGCCCTTTATATCAGATAAATTTCAGTTGTGGTTAAGAACATGCTTCCTTAAAGAGGGGCGCATTTTTTTCTATGCCGGTACAGAAATTTCTGTAAAAAAATAAGAGAAATTAGAATGAATAATTTTTAGTTTCAGGCATTCCTCCTCTCCATCGCTGTCCTCCGACCGTTATGCTCGCCTTTTCTGCCCCGCTTTTTCCTTCTACAGGGCTCTCGTGAACAATTTCTAGAGGTCAGCAACTGCTTCTTATCTGGGGAAACCTTCAGATTCCCTTCTCTCGAAAACCGTTGCAAGCTCTTTTTCTGCTTCTCGCCAGCCGCCGGCTTGGCGATGCTTGATGTTCCAAAAGTCGCCAATTGTAAGGCAACCCTATGAGAAGATCCATGTCAGAGGGTGGAAAAGATCTTCAGAGGAAACCAGCGGTTGGCGGACCTTTCGAAACTGGAAATTTATTGCTCAAAGCACGCGGGTCATTCAACTATCTGCCGCAATGAAATAAACACAATCCCGAACCTAGCCTCGCACAGGATGTCACTCTTATATGGGTGAAAACCTAGCGAACTCCCAATTACCCTCGTGACAAAAGGCCTGCGCAGCACAAATGCATATAAAAAAACCTTTAGAAGGAGGATGCAGAAATGAGCCTTTTGGTTAAGGAATTCCCGGACAACTGTCTGTCAGAGATAAGCATTCTGAGAATCGGAAGGTATTTTTTCTCCAGGAAAATTTCGAAAACAAACTATAAATTATGCTCTTTGATCACAAAGTAAGAATTTAAGAAAATGAATCGCAAAAATCAGGCATTTGATTAACTAAATTAAATTAAACACCGAAAATGTTTCTACAGTTGAAATATAATAATTACACAGCTAAATTCATGTTTCTTAAGAATGTTTCTTCAACACCATAAACGACTTTACCACCAGAGTCAGAAAATATGGATTCAAAACTTTACCAGAAAGAAGGGTACGTTAAACAAAATTTAATAAACTTTAAACGCCAACTAGTGTAAATAAACAGAGAACTTTAAAATTTAAGTAAAAATGACCTTAGGGGTCAATCTAACCAGAAATTAAAGAAAGAGTACAAACACCAAGTTAAGATTTTGAGTTTAAGAACAAAAATTTAATGGTTAACCAAAAAGCGCTTATGGGAAGAGAAAAAATTAACACAAGCAACTTAAATTCAGAGTAACCAAAACTGGCCTTTAAAAAATAACAATAATTACTTTTTAACAGAACAACATACAATCAAATTAATAACTTCCATTACTGAATTAAGGTAAGCATTACAATTAAGATAAGTGTAACTTCAATTACTGATAACTGAATTAAGATGAACATTACAATTAGGATACGTATGTATTACATAACAGATTCTAAATGCATCATGAAAGCTGAGCTAAAGAGAAAACTTAAAACTACAGTATTATTTACAATTTTTAAATCGCATGCTTTCATCATTACTAATTTCCCTTTGTATTCTGAATTTAATAATTCGCTCTTTATGTAATCTGCGTTCAGTCTCTTTAGTTGCAGTGAAGAATTCAGCTTTTTATTTGTCATCAAAACCTCTTTCCGTCGTGCAACTCTTAAGCATAGCTTTCCTAAGAGCAGAAACGTAAAGTTAAGTTTAAGAAGAACTGGTATATAAGAGTATGAGTATCGCTGTAAAGATGCTAATTATTTCATATTACAATAATCCTTATTCTTCTACATCATACCTTTTAACTATGATGTGTTCTGTTTAGAATGAATGAAATTATAGAAGGATTTAAAATAAGTAAAATTATTCAGTATTCTGAATCTTAAGAAACTAATTTTATGTGTTTGTTCATGCGCTAGAAAAATTCAGTGCTTTCTTCCTTGAAATACTAATAAAGCCATGATTCTTCAGAACCATTTTTAAACGTCCTTTGACATCCATAAAGAAACTGAATTGGATAATGAAATTACTTCTCAGTTAATGTTACCTAATCTTAATTGTGTCCAGAATACAAAAGAGAATATGCGAATAATTTCTGAAGTCAAACAATTCTTGAATTAGCTGACAGAATATTCTCAGCTTTTCGCTCGTAAAGACGCAAGTTATTAAAACTAATTAAATCTAATAATAAAACAATTTTCACGCTTTTGTGTATTTATAAGTTGATTAATTATTTAAGTTTTGAGAATTTGTTAATTAATTTTTATTTATTCATAGCTGATTCTATATCCTTACAGTTGATTTAATAATTGTCACGATTCTAGATTTATAAATAGAGCTAATTTATAGTTGGGTAATTTTAAGCAACAATTAAGTAAAAATTTTAATTCAAATTATTAGTTTTTGTAGTATTTTTCTAAGGTTTTATTTCTACCTAAAAACTAGAAAATAATTTGTCAGTTTAGCTTGATTATACTACTATAGTGAACGAATAACAAAAAGACGCTAACAAAAAGAATAAATGTTTAATAGTTTGATTACCTACAGATATATTTCTCGAACTACTTTGGTCGTGATTAGTCATGGCATTCAAAAAGCACAAAATATTTTTCTTCCGCCATAAAAATAATCCTGTTTCTTGAAGAATAGTTGAAATTTTCCTGCTCTATATTATTATATGAAAATAGTCAGCAATCAGCTTTTTTATTTCAAAATTGCGTTTCTAAGCGCTTTCTATAAGTCTTCTAGGAATAAAACGGCTATTTTTTGAAAAATATATTCTTCAGACATTAAATTAAATGTATTTTGATATGATAACTAGATGATATAAGGAGGCTTTATTACGATAGTGTTCTTTGTTGTTGAATAAAACCACATTAAAGCAAGACTCAAGAAACGTGTTCTCATATTCTATTCTAAAATACAAGTAATCTCAGATCAAGCACTGTAAATAATATTTGAAAATAATATAAAAATTAAAAATTTAGAAAGAAGAGGTTCGGTTTTCCAGTCTCGTAGATAAAACTAAAGGAAATTTAAGATTATCCGAAAACTTTCAAGAGAGAAGATAAATGAAAGAAAAACACCAACAAAGAATTAATTTCTGAAACAAATTTTCATAGTTAAAACACCAACATACAGAATAAGTCATTTCTTATATATTTGCAACTAATGTCGAAATATGTGAAATTGTCTAAGTAAGAACGACGCTTTCGTAGAGGACTTTTGAATAAAACAAACGTATATTTGAGTTATACATTGTAAAGGAATTAGGTTAGGCATTTGAGGTACGAGACGGGAAAAATGTACTGTGACCTCCCCGGGATTCAAACTCAGAACATCCCGATTACACGTCCGACGTGCTATTCAGTTAGACCACGAAGGAACAAGCAAGGAATGATACCACCACTGCCTTTTTTTGCTTTAAAACATTTTCTTTTTAATTATTCGTCAAAATTACCTACATTTCTTGGAAAAATTTCATTTGTGCTGTACATAACAGTTTTTAATTTCCTTTATTCACTGAATGGTACAACCTTTAATTCGATTTTTGTTTTCTGAACAGGATTTTAACTTTCAGTACGATTTCATATCTCAAATTTTGTCAGTTCTTGGAGGAATTTTAGTGAACCTGTCTTCCGAAAGTTGACCTCTTTTTTTTAAATAACACTTCTGCATTTTCGAGTTTTGTTTTATATAACTTGTAAGACATTTCTCCCGCCTTCTTAGTATACTTTCGTGTTGTAATGGCCAGCACACTTGGCACGTACTCGAGAGGTCCAAGGTTCGAGTCCCGGCAAGGACGCTGCTAATTTTTTGTCTCCTGCTTAAAAAAAAATTCGGATGTCTCTAAAGTGGCTCCCGAACTAAAAAGGGTGGTGAATGATGATTCTCCACCCCCAAAACTTAGCAATTGGGTCCCCTAATTCCCCAGTTGACCTTTAAAAAAGGGGAGTGTATAAGGTATTTCTCCCGTCTTCTTATAATGCCTTAGTGATGTAATGGCCAGTACATTCGGCGCGTATTCGAGAGGTACGAGGTTCGAGTCCCTACGAGGGCTTTTCTCATTTTTCATGTCTTCTGCTTCAAATTATCCTAATGTTTCTACAAACTGATAATCATTACATTCATAAATTCAGAAGTTTAAATGCTGCATCGTGTAAATAAAAGCATTCAAAACAGAACTTGATTCTAAAACCCTCGATTCTAGAGATTTTGGATCCTATCGAAAAAGCCTTCACATTCAGTAAAGTTTAAGATACACAGAAAGAAATGATTAGGCATCATGTCGCTCATAATGTGAAATTAAACAATAAGCCTTTGAAACCAAACCTAACCGCAAAGAAAGAGCTACAATGCTCAAAATTCCTTCTAACCCGAACATGATATAATTTCAAAGGCTGACAAAGGTGGCCAGATAGTCGTCATGAACAAGAACACTCATATAGATGGCGTCACTAAACTCTTAAACGAAGGATCATATAATTCGATCCCTAAAGACCCTCAAAAATAAAAACTGCGATTAAATCTTCACAAATCCTTTCGACCAACTTAAAACCGTCGCTTATTCCATCCTTTGCGAATTGTGCTAGACTATATGATCTTCCCAAAATTCATAAAAGTGGTATTCCTTTCCGCCCTATTCTATCAAATTTAGGCACTGCGTACAAGCACACTCAAGGACCCCGTTCCGGATATGAATTCCTGATGTATTTATAGGATTCCTTGCCAGTGTGGTTTAATTTGCATTGGTCAAACTAAGACAGCCTTAACATTTCACGTTAAGGAACATGAGGCATATCTTAGAAAAAAGGAAACACAGAAGTCCCCTGTTGCCCAGCATTGTTGGTCCGAAAATTACACCTTTAATTTTTCTGAAGCCAAAACTAATCAGAAAACAACTTCCATTGGTGAATTAGATTTTCTAGAGGCGTTTCCCATTCAAAAAAATCTTTCTGTTCTGGTTAACGATCCTAATTCCAATCCATCTTTACCTTCAGCTTTTAATGAAATTATATTTTAGTTCTCGTTTCCTTAATAGATGGCGCTAGTAGCTTAACTCCTGACAAGCCATTCTTATCTTATCTTTTATAATCACTATATCTTATCTCGTTCATTTGCGCTTACGTTTTTCTGAAGCAAAGTAATGAATAAATTTTCTGATACGCTATCCCTTCCATTTTTAGCGGCTTGAATTACAATACCTGTCTACAGAGAAAACGTTAGCTAAACTATCCCTACTTATTTTTAAGCATAAATATTTCTTGAAATAAGAAAAGAGGTCAGACATTGTGAAAATGAAGTGTTTAGTTTTGAAACTGTAAGGTTTATACTAAGTTTATTAACAGTTATTTTAAATTATGCCTCTTTCCTATTCATTCTAATTTCAGCTTACAATTTCCTACAAGAAGGTAATTTCAGAAACGATGTGAACGAAAATGAGTAAGAGTCGATGCTTCACCGACTTCTACGGAGAGAGTCTAATCTTCCTGACTAGCGCGCGTTTGCCATTTGGCTACATTCTCTTTTAGATACTTCGCTCGGCCATACTATAGGCTCTTACTTGGCTTCGCCGATTTAATTAATATTTAGGGGCCAACTACTTAGGATTCTGATAGCTTCGGCTATATCTTTCATAGTTAGGCTTAGTTTAATGCAAATTCGTTATTATTTAAGTTCAAGTCCAAGTGGAGGCTTTGTGATACTCCGAGTAGGAGTTGATTGTATTTATTCTAAGAAAAAGGTGGGAAGCCCCTCAGTCCCATTCTGGCTGATATCTACATGCATTATTATGAATCAAATTGTTTGAAATTTTAAACTTCATGGTATGGTTTAGCTACGTAGACGATACTTTTACTCTGTTTGAAGGTAATAAAGATGATTTAAATAAAGTTCTTTCAACAATGAATTCCATTGATCCTGCTCCTCATTTCACTTTTGAACCTGAGGCTTGCAATTCTCTTCCGTTTCTCAACATTCTGGTCACACGTAACACATCCAACTTCAGTGCTACGGTTTAGCGTAAACCTTCATCGGTTTGCCTTCCACCACACTTCAAATCATGTCATCCGACTAAACAAAAGTTAGCTTCATTTTATTCCTATGTTTTCCGTGCTCTTTCAAGTTTTCTCCTCCAAACTATCCTTCGATGAAGAACTAAATTATTTAAAAGCAATAGCTACTGACAGGGGCTTTTCACCCAACATTATTAATTAAGCAGTTAAAAAATTCTCATCTCAATACACTAAAAGGCAAACTCTTCTTTTAAAAGAATTATAAAAATTCTGTTGTCATTCCCTTCTTTTCATTAATTAGCTATAAAGTTGCACGTATTTTACAGAAATTTAACTTTCGGGTCGTTTGTACTTCCATCAATAAAATTTCGAGTTCCATACTCAAGGACCCCATTCCGGATATGAATTCTTGGGGTATTTATAGGATTCCTTGCCAGTGTGATTTAATTTACATTGACCAAACTAAGAGAGCCTTAAACTTTAAGGAACATGAAGCATATGTTAGAAAAAAGGAAACACAGAAGTCTTCTGTTGCCGAACATTATTGGTCCGAAAATCACACTTTTTCTGCTGCCAAAATTATTCAAAAAACATTTTTCATTGGTGAACTGGATCTTCTAGAGGCATTTCACATTAAAAAAAATCTTTCTGTTCTAGCTAAAGACCCTAATTCCAATCCATCTTTGCCTTCAGCCTTTAAAGAAATTATGTTTTAGTTCTGGTTTCATCAACAGATGGCACCAGTAGCTTGTCTCTTGTCCAGACCTTCTTATCTTATCTTATCTAATCATTATATCGTATCTCGTTCATTTGCGCTTTTGCAGCTGAGGATGGTGGTTCGGTAAAGCCATCGAAACTAGTCCCGTGAAAATTTGATGATATAACGCTGATTTTTGTTGTTTGCCTTCTAAATTAAATAAAGTGTAGTTAACCCTTCTTACGTCTTACGTGTTTATTCTCAGACTTAAGCGATTATTCGCTTGTTAGTGTTTGTGGGGTTCTAAGAATTGGAATTCTAAGCATTGGAATTAAATAAGTAAAACCCCACAATATATTTTACAAATATTATAGTTATTTTAGTAGTGTACAGTAAGAAGATGATTAAACTTGTTACTAAAAATCTTTAAGCTTGTGTAATATATACTATATATATATATATACTCTCCCATTCAGCTGTATAGTGGAAAATTGCCTCTAGTCTTTAAAAAAGAATTTCGAAACAATTTTTGAACTAGACTCATAAACCAGGATGACCTTAACAGAAACGGTGAGCAAATGTATTTTAGTTTTCCGGTTTGGAGCGTTCCAATTTTCTCCAAGGCTTATTGACTAAGGCAGTGAAATGGAATAGGGAATATAATGGAAACTCTGCTGTGAAGAAAAATATGATAGAAGGGAAAATATTTCATTGAAACAAACAGCATTGCTTGAGAATTGAACTGAGTTCTTATAAATTCACTTTCGGAGCAACATGCAGCTTACTGTCAGTAGCCATCTCTCGGAACATTTGCTTCGGAGCAAGCCACGATATGTAACGAATTTTACTGAGTTTTATTTATAGGATAAGACAGGCATCAAAATTCTTGGGAAACATGGTTCTCTGTAAATTAAACAGCGTTCAATAGAAACTGAGTTCTTCATGCAGCATGCGAATGAAAAGTGATGTGAAATCAAAATATGACGTCTCTTTAATGTCTGCCTTCATAGTTTGATATTTTACCTCATTCTTTAATTTTAAAATTGAATAATTATTACATTTGTGACATATATAGTTTTGTTCTTTCAATTTTAGAGTTTCATTATTTATGCTATCGCGGAATAACCTAAGCTATGTTTCTGTCAATTATTCCCATTCTACAAGACATCATATATTCCATTTATAAGCCACATGCCCAGGTAAATTGCGTTGTCTTAGAACTGTTACCATTTGAACTTTGTTAAGATTTTAAATTTATGTTTTAATAAACACTATGCATTTATTAACTAACTGAGTCTACTTCGAATTTCTTACTAAAATGTGGGGACAATGTTTCCTTACGCAGCTGGATATCGATATATTTTACACATAACTAAAGTCTCATGTAAAAGCATATGTAGCCGAATCTTTCCAAAATTTATGTGCTGTTACGTTAATGTGGACGTGTCATTAATTCTTATTAGCAAGTGTGGCCATAATGTGAAACGTAAAGTGTTTATCCTTTCACGCATCTTGCTCATAATTAGATTTTATAATGCTGCTATTCAACAAAATATGAGATGTTTAATTTATGTTTCAGATTTAATAAATGTACATCTGCTTTGCAAACTATGCGAATTAAAATAAATAAACGTATTTCTTAATAGTTTAATTTTTGATCTGTTTTAATGACGCATTTATTTAGTATAAATCGGTATATGCTATTATAAAATCAGTTAAAGATATTTATAATATCATATATTACTGCGCTTGGTACAAAATCGGTTGGTTGTTTGGACTTGTGTGTTTATTTGATTCGGCTATGGGTTTATAAAAGACAAATGATTGGGAACCGAAATCCGTAACATATTGCTTAAGATAGAGTGTGTTTCATTAACTGAAGAAAGTCGTGAAATACTTCAGAGAGCAATTTACTTTGGAAGATAAGTGAAAATATAAAATATTATTCTTTTGATCTTCAAATAAGGTAACACAATAAAAAGACTCCTTTCAGCTTCTTTGCACAGACGAAAAAAGTAGACAAATTCTTTGATAGTGTTACACATAAACCGTATGTCATTTTAGGCTTCTGAAAGAAGGGAGGAGGAAGTCCCCCTTTTTACTGAATACTTAGTAACCGACTGTTACATAATGATCCCACTGCGTGTCGGCAAATAATCCTGATAGCAGCAACGTCAAATAGACTAACAAATACTGTTCAGTGTGTGCAGGAACTCCATGTACTGATCCGGAACATCATAGAACCGATGACGCAATGGAATATCTGAGAGGCAGGGAATGTCGCCGTAATACATTTCAGGCTTCAATCAGGGAACTAACCGAATTTAAAATATAACTTAATAATATAAAAATGATATTTAAAATATAACTAATGCAAGAACACCTGGCAGCAAAGAAGTTTCAAATATGGAATAAGTACTCAAAAGATTAAAGAAGAATGACAATCGAGAAATACCAGATGAAGAACTGGATGATCTTATAATACCAGCCGACAGTACTAGCAGCGGTAGAAAAGATAAGTAGCCTATAACGTACAAGAAGTTAAATTAGTTATTAAAAAAATGTAAATTAATTGTCTGAATTTGTAATAGAGATTGAGCCAAATGAAAAAAGAAAAGGGTACTAGATAAAAGGCATTGTAAACTTTTAAGGAATTGCGTCAGTCATTGTTCCCATCAAAAACCTTCAGCCGTTTAAAGATCTAATTGTGTTATATACTTTTATGAAATCAGTTTTCTGAGTAAGGGGAAATAAAAATCCTTTCAGTTAATATATGTTTCATTTTCCCTTTCAATTGCAATATTTACTTTGTTTTAAACATAAGCACTTTCTAGCTGATAGAAGTACCGATAGAAGTAGTGCTGCTATTTTTGAATTGCCAAACTCTATTTTCCCCGCGTTATTTGGCTATAAACATGCGCATTTAATAGGAATTTTAAATAATATAATTTTTACACACAACTTTGCGCAACGAGATTTTGCCGTATGCGCGAAGTACTAATGACGTTATCCCCACGTTCGGCAAAGGTTTTACTGAACTTAACTGTATTACTAAAAATAACATAAAGTCTTAAATTATGAAGAAATGGGTTTATTTTACTATTATTTGAAGTTTTGTTATGAGCTTAATCACCATTTTTTATAGAGTAGTAAAAAGCATTCGTAACATTTCAGAACTAAAAATTTTATTTTAAGTACACTTTAACAGTTTATACCTGTAACATGCATAATACAAATTTGGTATCTGTTTTAACTGATACCATAGCCTATTTAATAATTCGGCAAAATATATACGTACTTATTAATACCTTGAGTTTTAATCTCTGATTTGAGCAATATGTAACAAATGTAATTTATGTGATTTGTAGTAAGCCTAATTGATAATATCTAGAATTTGTATTGCAGTTAATAAAGAATATTATCGTAAAGATATCTAGGTACAAAATAAGTACTTTTCGTACCACCTAATAATTCGTGCCGCCTAATACAACGCAACAGTAATTAATGCAAATAATCAAAACTTTTATCTATGACTGCAATTTCATCGGAATTAGTTCAGCACCACCAAAATGTTGTTGTTACAAATACGAATATGGTAGCAGAGGCGCTTTAGGAATGTTAGAATGAGCTGCTATGAAACTACAAGTCAGAGATGAAAGGTTTGTTGTGTTAATTATTATTCAATATCAAAGTTATTTACTGTTAAATTCACGAAGCTATTTTCTTCAATAATAAGTGTTTTGTTTAATTAATAATTCATTTTTCCATTTTAAGTTATAAATCATGATATGCGTAGTTTTCCTGGGCATAAAAGCGACGGAAACATAACCGGAATTAACCAAACAATAGTTATTTAATTATTTAAAATTTCGCTGTGAAGATGTCGGCAAACAATTTGAGAGAAACCGGGAAATAAAAGTTAGAGAGCATCGAATGAACCTCTTCGAAATTTTACGCTTTCCTAATAAAGTAAATGTAATTCTTCGACTTAAAAGATTCCTTGTTTTCATTATACTTTCATTCACTAGTCTGCAGTTTCCTTGCATATCCCAAACTTGTTCATTCTATTAATTCTGCGCTAATCTTTGGTTTAGAAGAAACGAATTGTTTTGAGAGTATGCTATTCATCCGTAGATGTGACGTATGAAAATGAAAAATATTATGTTTATAATTAACGACAAAACAAAGATGTGAATTGTTTGGTCTCGAAACAATAAGGGATTTCTTTGTGAGTTATTGTACTGAAAATTTAAAAGTTGCGAGTTTTGCATATAGTTTCTATCCGTTTCGTAGAATTTCAGCTTTGCCTTTTGATTCCTGTTTAATCAAATAAGGCAAAGAAACGAGTATTATCAAAATTTCATACCTGAAATAAAGTGTTTTTTGTTTAAAAATTAAATATATGCATTTAAAATTAATTTCTATTAGTTTTTATTTAATTAAAAAAACAAGTTGAAATTTGGGAGTAAACCGATTACCTGAAATATTTTTTTCTTATATTTGAAAATTGTGTTATGTAATACATACTTAGCTATACTTCAGTTGTTGAATTAAAATATATTAATTGTAATTTATTGTAATATATATATAATAATATATCGTAATATAGTAATTGTAATTTATCTTAATTCTGTTATCAGATTTAAAAGTCATTAATTTGTTTTTTTTATTTGTAGTTGATCTTAATTTTTTTTGCCTTATTGAAAACTAATTGTTGTCATTTAATTTTTTGGCAGTTTTGGTTAACTCTGAATTTAAGTTGCTTGAGTAATTATTTTTTTCTCTTTTTCCTTAAGGTAGTTTGGTTAACCATTTAATTTTTTTGTTTAGTTAATACTTAATCTTAACTTTTTTGCTTAATGTTTAATTTCTGGTTAAGTTGGCCCTTAAGGTCAGTTTTTTAAAACTTATTAAAGTTATTTGCCTTACTCAAGTTGGTGTTTAAAGTTTAATTGGTTTTGTTAACGTACCCCTCTTTCTGGTAAAGCTGGAATCCATATTTTCTGACTCTGGTGGTAAAGTCGTTTTTGGTGTTGTAGAAAACAAATGTTTTTCTATGTAATTATTATATTTCAATTGAAGAAATTTTCTTCGGTCTTTTATTAATTTGGTATTTAAAAACAAATCCTTAATTCTTTTCTAAAAACCTTTTACGTTGCGTTTGGGAATCAAGATTTACGACTTTGTTTTGACTTTACTTGGAGAAGAATTCTCCGAAGGTTATCTCTGCCAGACAGTGGTCTCAAAAAATATCTTTCACCAAGTACGAATCTGCACTCTGCTGAATTAGCTTGTTTTGTATGCAGCTACGCCAAGCCAAGGTTGAGGGGTCTGGGTGATTCGCATTCTGACAGGCGTTCACCATGTTAAAATAATAGAGGATAGCTGAACAAGGCTAGCTCCTGCTATGCCGGGTTGATGACCCTGGTGGGTCGCTTGTAACTTATGAAAATAAGCAATTATCCGCCAACTTCCGTCTAACCAACCCCCTTGCCTTCACCTTTCTGCTTAGATTACGATCCTAGGGCTGCAATGCACCTGGCGGGATTTGGACCGTCTCGGATCGCCAAACGAGGGGCTGGCGAGGAGAAGAAAAAGGGCCTGCAGCGATCTACAGAGAGACTCCTGAAAGTTTTGCGCCAGATGAAAAAACAGTAGCTCGGTCTCGAGTACTCTGTCTGCGGTATTTGGAACGATGGAAAAACTTACCGACAGAGAACCACCGATGGTCGTCGACGCAGGAAGGAGGGAGCCGAGATTGGAAAGGGGCGGTTAGCTCTAAAATACTCGATTACTAACTTGTTTTTCTTTTATCCTTAGATACCTTCATGGCTGAAATAATGTATACGCCTGCCCTCGGAGAGGGTTCCTATGTAATGGCCGACTAAAATGCTGGACAAGTAATTGTGATTCTCAAAGGGGGTATGTAAAATATGTTTTCTCACTTCGACTCTTGTACCATCGCCACCATCACCATATGTTATTATATTGTTGCTAGATTTGTTAACCTCTAATAAATGAAAATTTAATTTAACTTAACTTGTATGTTTTCACTTATAATTTAGAACAATGGACCCAAAAAATTAATTTTAAACATGAACCCAAAATTTTAAACATGAACAGGTTTATGCTTGTAACAACGCTTGATGTACTATACTGTTGGAGTATTATCTTGTGGTATCTATAGTTCTATTAGAACACACTGGTTTAACTGACTAAATGTTGTTTTATCTTGTCTGCCACCCAATTTTACACCCTTCCAGTATTTATTATAGTGATATGATTTAAAGTTGGTTTTTCTTATTCCGACCTTCATGTGTAATGAACTTTGAAAATATAAAGCAGAAAAAATAGTCCAACAATTGAATATTCAAACAAAAAAAGTTTACTTTCTTTTTCTCCCAATTCGGGTAACCGAATTCAGATAGCAGATCCTTAGTGTTTCTTCACTTTGAACAACTAAGCGCCTAATTGTGTTGAAATTATCAGCTGTACTTTGTACCATGCGAAACATTACTATTAAAGTTATAGTGCTAAGATGTAAAATAGATATAATGAATGACTGAGTCTAATTGAATACTTAACGCTATTTTAACATGCTACCAGATGATTTATGATCTTTGCATTTTAAAATAAAAGTCTAGTGCACTTATGAATGCAAAAAGAGTAAAAAAAAACAAACTAAAAGTTTATTTATACTGCAGCTGGCAGATACAATTAAAAGTGTAACAATTTAATTAGCTCTCCTTACGGGGTTTGAAAATCAATAAGTTTCAATATATACAACAGAAATAATAAATTAAATGCTTATTAAACCAGTTCCCAAAGAAAGCCCGATATATAAGCACAAATCCGTATAAAAGAAAGAAAGCGTTCACGGATATTATCTTGGCTAACAGATTGGGGGATACCGACAGAAAGTAGTTCCACTATTTTTGGATTGCCAAACTCTCTTATTTTTTCCGCAGCATTTAAAATCCATCTAATCTACACTTGTGATGAAGCTGATACAAAAAGTAGTACTGCAGGAAAGCCAAAACGTAAAAAAAAGTTAGTGTTAATTGAAAATAAACTTTATAATGTTGACACGTGTTTAATAAAAGCGCCGCACATATGCTTCATTTTGTATTACATAGCGTGGATTTATGCTCCTATCATAAGCCAAAGAATATCTAAGCCAAGGGTTCTTAAACCTTTTGGTGTGGGGATCCCATAAGATTTACGAAAATTTTGTGGGACGTCGTAAACATTACGAATATCCGACACACGCGTGAATGAAACTGTCATGGTTCTCCATATGGTAATTTTCTTCGTAGAGCCGTTAGGTTATCCCCACTCGCCCCTTGGGATTAAGGGACCCAATCGACCAAATCCTGGCGGAGGAGAATAATCATCCACCAACTTTTTTAGTTCAGGCATCACTGTAGAGTCATTAGGTTATTTTGAAGCAGGAAACATGAAAAATGAGCAATGCCCTCCCCGAGACTCGAACCTCGGACCTCTCGAATGCGCGCCGAGTATGCTGATCATTACACCACGAAGGCGGACGAAATACCTTACATCTTAATAAAAGCATGAATTTCTGATTTGAACATGAATATGTTGCAGCGTTTTCCTTGAAGCGACGAATTTAGTTCATTAAGTTTTTCAAATATGTCACTCAAATAATATAGTTTTTGTAGCCACAATGTATTATGGAATAAATTCTCAAAATCAGATTTTTGTCCAGTTAGGAAAAGAAGAACTTCGTCTTTTAATTTATAATAACGTTCTTAAACTGTCGTTTTTTGAAAGCCACGTTACCTTCTGCATATTATAATAAGCTTTTATATTCAGAAACCATGTCTTTACAAAGATTTAAAAACAAACGACTGTTCAGAGCACGACTTTTAATAATCTCTTTAACACTATTTTGAAGCACAACATCTAACTCCGTTGATATTTTTATGGCTACCAGGGCCTCTCGATGTATCAAGCAATGAGTAAATGTTATATATTCGTTGCCAGTTTCCTTAACTTTGGCGAGAGATCTAGTGTTTTCAGTAACCATCGCTTTAGCACTGTCTGTTGAAATGCCAACACAACTTTTCCATTGCAATCTTTCTTCAATTGAAAATTCATAAACTTTAACAAAAATGTTCTACCCGATTGCGTAGAGCAACAAAACAAAGCTTCCTCATGAATACGTCCTTCAAAAATGTATCTAATATACACTAATAATTGCGCCAAATTGGTAATATCAATTGATTCATCGAACTGGATTGCAAACTTAGGATTCATTTTGAGCCTTTATCAGCTGCTGATGTTGATATTTATTAATTTCCGAAATTCGCTTTGAAACAGTATGATTAGATGATGGAAGTTTACCCATTTCATCCGCGTCATTTTGTCCATGAACTATTTCAGGCATCTTAATAATAGTCGGCAATATTAGATTTTCTGCAATTGAATAGGCCTTTTTAATTTTTGTAATTAAATGAGATGCTTTATAAGATGCAAGAAAATACTTTTAATTCACAGTAACAAAGTTATCAAAGCCAAATTTTTGATGTTTTCAAAAGTCGTTCAATGTATTGTTTGGGTTTCTTGCAGTGCGCAGTACTCTGTATTGAGATGTAGCGTTAATTTGGCAGGTGTCAGGCTTTCTGTAGCCAAAACTTCTTTTTCAAATTAAGCATAATGACTATTCAGTTCTATCATAATTACAAGAAGTAAAACCAAGTTCCAAATACGATTCGTCCTACTTTCGTTTTCTTGATATCTTAATTGTGCTTGTGCTAAGAACCGAAGATGACTTTTCATTGTTTTCAGTTTTTTTATTCGTTTAACTAAATTGAATCACTTATCCATGATTCGTAAAAATATTTGATAGTAATTATTATTGAGAAAACAAAGGTGCTTGTTTAAAATAGATAATAACTAATAAAATTAAGTTATGTACTTGCTGATGAAATGAACAAAACAACGATGGCAAAAGCGGCAGAATGCTTGTTTTATCGGGACAATAGCACGTATTTATATTCGGAGTGAAGGGGCGCTCAAACGTGTGGAAAATTATCCGCATAGAGCGGCTGGCCTGACACTGGTGAGACGGCTGAACTCGACGGTTGAAGTCATGGTTACCAAAACCCGCATGTGTTACCAAAACATTCGGATTTTGCATATGCAGAGCCTTTGACGAACTGACAGCGTCACACGCAAAGCAATTATTTGCACATGACTTGTGTGGCGCTTTACAATATTTGATATTTGTAAAATTATTATAAGTTAAAGAAATATCAAAATTGCTAAACTTTTTGGAGATCTCTGTTGCAGATCCCGAGATCCCAAATCGGATAGCGACCCATTGTTTAAGAAACTCGGATCTAGGCTATTCAGGCTTATCTATGGACAACTGTGTAAGTTTACTAAAAACTGGCTGATTTCGTGCTGGAATCATTCCTCACGAAATCGAAGACAGCACGAAGCAAGCACTTTTAGATTACTGTCGGAACTGACTAATGACAAAGTATATAACTACTTACTCAGTAATGTAGCTAGAGTCTCCTCTGTCGTATTCACATCCTAACGGAGAAAGATATCGATTATTTTGGTTTTATTACTTATCTATTTGCATATAAACATTTTGTGATCTAATTCATTTCACCAGATAGTTTTTAATTTTGTTAACAATTCCTATTGATGTTTTCAAATTTTATTATTCGATGACAAAGTTTTCTAAATCATACACGATACGTCAGTTTTTAAACAATCAAAGGAAACTCTCTGCTCTCTCACCGTATATATATAGTATCTATAGATATTTTTGTCAGTAGACCCATAAAAATAATCTTTTTAATAATCAAAATGCAAAATATATCCATGACAAAAATACTAAACAATGGGATTGTCACATTTTTAATGAGAAAAAGCAAAAGGCAAAATACAATTTTCGGTGAATCTTGCAGAGGTTCTAACAGATACGTATTTAGCCCGTATTTTGTATGTTTATATTTTCAGTATTATTTATAAATTAAACCCTTGTGAAGTTTATGAATCTGCATAAAATCTATTTTTACAATGTGCGTAATTTTCGAGTTGTAAAATTAAGTATAAGGAATATTCTATGTAGCTTTATATTTTTATTATTTGGAAGAAATGCAAACTTCTTATATGCTTTTTCTTATGTTTCAAACAGATACTCTGAGTTTTTTAAGCAAAAAGAAAAATTTTATTCCATTATTGTATACATAAAAATGAACTTAATATATATATATATATATATACACTTTTGGTGCGGCCGATTGCAACCAAAATGGGAGGTGTACATCTGCATATTATAGCAGTCGTATATACAAAATTTTAACGTTCTGAGACTACTCGTATTTGAGTTATGCGAGATACATACGTATCTACATACGTACGTACAGACGCCAAGAAAAAATCCCTTCTCACAAAGCCATCTGAACACTTTTCCAAATGTTTATGAATAAGCTATGCCGGCTTAGCCGGAAGAATACAGGGGCAAGTGCATTTAACATCGAGTAAATGGGTATCTCGGTAATTTGGAGAGATATCGCCAAGCTGACGACGGTTTTGGCGACTTATTTTATCGCCAAATTTGCTCTCAGTTAGTTGTTGTTGTTATTGTAGCGAGCTGTGAGATCGGAGATATTTCCTAGTTAGCTTTCTCTCTAAATGCACTTTGCATTGCTTTGTGTTTAACATATATATATTATTCGTAAATAAAACCATTGTGAAATCTATTATATATATACACATCTTTTTATCTTTGTCCTATTCTATGTTTTGCATTTATCATTTTTGTCCTAACTTCACCAAAATGCGATTATTATACATAAGCGTGTTAAGTTTTTAAACATAAAAATTAAGGAGATTAAAAAACAGCAAACTAATATCGAACTAAAAGACAAACTAACGCAAAATTAAACTTTGTATTTAATAAAACTAGTTTTACCCACTTCACTACCCTGCAGATCTTTGGATTCCTCTACTCTGAAAGCCTTTATGCTGCGACTAAAAGCATTTGACCTTATTATGTAGCAGAGGTTTCAAATTGGCTGCACGTGAGCTTCATATGGCTTCCAAAGCAAGTTTTTAAGGCCCGGAAATACATTTCACTTGAGTATTTATTGCCCGTACGCTGGTTATAATTTTAGAGAGATAGGGATTGAAGTAATATGCACGAATGCTGTTGAATGGAAATAGTTTGGGGCTTTGTCCTATGTGCTGGTATGCCCGGACGCGTGACTAGAGTAAGGTGGGAGAACTACCCATGTCGATAGAATCAGTAAATTTAGTTTTCCAACCAACATTTGGTGGTGCTTTCGTAGTGTAGTATTTTCAGTTTTTTCTATAGAGTTGACATTCCTAATGTATACTTTTCTTGAGTCAACAACTAGTATGTTCTTGAGTGAAGATCTAGTATCTGATGTATACTTCTCTTAAGTCAACAATTAATGTATCAGCATTTAAATCAGGTTTTAGTATTTACAGAGGAATGCAAAAGTGCTCTTTAAGAAGTAGTATAATGTATTTCTGTAATAATATGGCACAAGTTATTGGTGTATAATTATGTTTTGGTACTCATTCAAGAATGCATTAGCATTTATTCAAGATTGTACTATGTATTTGTATTATGTAATTGTATCACATGTTTATATTTATGCTTTATATTTGTCGAGTATAGACCAGTCATCCCAGCCTCGCTTCGATTGAGCATTTTGAAAGAATTACACGACGCGCCAACATCGGGTCACTTGGGGGTCAGAAAATTATAAGAAGGGTAACACGAGGCGGTATATTTCCCCCCAATTATTCAAAATAGTAACTGCGTATGTCAGGTCTTGCAATAAATGTTAGTTAATTAATGATATTAATTTACAGCCCGGCCGGGTACCTAAATAGCATTCGCGCTACATTTCCGAATGAAATATTAGGCATAGATCTTCTTGGTCCTTTTCCCCAAAGTGAGTTAAATAAAAATCGTTATCTTTTAGTAATTGTAGATCATTTTTCAAAGTGGACAGAAATTGTTGCACTTTAACGTGCATCAACCAGTCAAGAACTAGCTAGCAGCTTGCTATATTCAGTCAACAACTAGCTGTTTGCTCAGCTGCGCAGTACGTATTCCTGTATGAATAGAAACTAACATTACTGCATATAAACCTTGTGTATTAATGCTTTTTGTTAAATCAGCCTTATATATATACACTGGTGTGCAAAAATTAAGGACGAGACGGTTTTTTCAATATAACTTTGCACAAAAGCTTTCCAAATCAACACATTTATTACCGTAAGATCCCCAATCCGTAAGGACATGAGTAATGTAAGCAACACTTACTAAAAGAGAAATCAGAGGGATAAAAAGACGCTTTATTGAAAAAGTAGCATGGAGCGCAATGCGACTGAAGGCCGAAACATCCCTGTGATGGGTGTCCAGCAAGAAACATCCGGTCTTTAATAGAGGATATGATCTCCCCTGACTGCTAGGCAGGTTTCACATCATTTGTGCATGCTGGATATGTGGTTGTTAATGAACTGTTGAGACACTGCTGCTTGTTCCTCTTGTAGCACCAATCGCAGTTTCGGAATCGTTACTGGCGATAAGTTAAGTGCTGCCACGGGTCTCCCTAGTAAGTTCCGTACATGCTTGACGGGATTTAGATCCAGAGACCTTGCCGACCAATCCATGTGTTCAATAACTTCACTCTCCAACAGCTCTTCTACAGTAACTGTGCGATGAGGTGGAGCGTTGTCGTCCATGAAGAGGCACTGAGGACCCATAGCCCTTGTGAAAAGACGCATGTAAGGAAGAAGAACCTCGTTACAATAGCAGTCCCAGGAGACGAACCTCCTTGGGAGATATGAAGGTCGGTCCGTCTACCGAGCATTATGTCTGCTCGAACGAAAAGTCCGCGACCTCCAAAACAGTCCCTTTTGATGATGTTGAAGGGGTTATTGCGTGTTCCCCGCTCTGTCCAGATGTGAATGTGTCTAGAATCGCAACTCAGACTAAATCTGCTCTCATCTGTAAAGAGTACTCGTCCCCATTCATTGTCTCTCCAATTCCAGTGTTCCCGGCACCACAGAGAACGCCTTCTCCGATGGGCAGGCGTTAGAGGTACACACCGTACAGGGCGTCGTGCAAACAGACCACCACCGTGCAGTCTTCTGGCCACGGTAAAACGCGATATCGGTCGTGCAGTCGCCTGTGTCGTGTGTCTAGCGATTTCTCCCGCTGTCTGCCGCCTGTTTCTTCTGGCCTGTAAGGCAATATACCGGTCATCTGCGGGTGTGGTTCCTCGTGGACGACCACTACTAAACCCCCGGATAGCTGTTCCTGTAGTTTGAAATTGTCTCCAAAGTCGTGAAAGCAATTCCGAACTCTGCAGCCACACTTGTCACACTGCGGTCTTCCTCCAACTTCCCCAATGATTCGACCTCCGGTAAAAGCATCCAGATGTCGTCTAACAGATTGATTATTCGCCATTTCTCGCTGAGGCAGCAACTCGGTGTGATTTTAACTGCTATACGGCGTGCAATCTCTTTGCCAGAAATACTGATCTTACACCGACAACATGCTTTTAAAACTGATATGTGTTTTCGTAACTAATTTAGTTGAACAATTTATGTAGCTGTCTTGAAATATGCGATTCATAATTGCATTTATGTTTACTATACTGGTGAAATATCTAATTTTACTGTAGTCAACTTTATATTATTTTGCAGAAATACTTGACAATATATAAAAAGCTTTTTCACTTATTATTTCTATTTGTAGATATTCAGTTTACGAAAACTAGTATTAAAAATGATTAAAAGTATTATTATTATTATTATCATTAGTATTATCCTCATTATTATTTGCATTTCAAAAGAGGGAACTGATTGAAAATGAAAATCCTCAGTGTTTCTATGTTAAGCAAATTTATAACATAGACTCGTTCCTGATAGGTGCTGTATTTAGTAATCAATAGGTTCAGCCACCAGTAATTCGTAAGATCATTTATTTTATTATGTGTAACAGTCGAACTCAGTGGTAATTCATCAATTAGATTTAATACATGGTTCTTGTCGCAGAAAGGTTAGGTAAATAAGCTTTCTAGTTTATGAAGAGAAACTTAAGGATTATAAATAAAAAAGCGATTTCTTCAGTGTGACAAACAAATTAAACATAAGTTTGCAGTTTCTTAGTAAAATTATGAGCGAAGTTTCTGAATAGGATTACGAGTAATAGTTACGTTTGTGCCGAAGTGTTCAAAAATGTATTTTAGGGAAGCAAAATCACAGTCAGTGCAAACCGTATGCAGGAAATTAGATTGGAGGGTTCTAAGCTCGTTTTCTGGTGACTGATCTCATTGATTGCATAGGTACTGTTTACGTCGGAAATATCTGACAATTTTTTTAGAATTTCTACAGAGGTATCTCATCTAAGATAATCAGCTTGTATTTTACCGTAATTAGCTCATATGTTTTGTTGTAATATTATAAAATAACCTAAACTACTAATAAGCAGAGGCATATATACTTCTACATGTTTGAGTCAGAATGATGTGACCATCTCCCACATTTGACGTCAGCGCGAAATGTTCACATGTCAATGACCAAATAAGCATGTATCAGCCACAGTTGTAGGTATTTAAGGGGCGTTATAGGCGTTCGAGAAACTTGCCATATATATACAGAATGATTTATTATACTTATAAAAAAGGACTGTTTGCTGGCTCTCGAACCAGAATGCCAACATTTCAGAGACTGGGCAATTTACGAACTGTTTGCGTGCTGCTGTGATGAAAGTGTAGCATGAATGGCAAAATGACAGTTTTAAGCGATGTGGAAATTGTAGAGTACTACGATCTAAGGACAAAAAAAGAAAAGCGGATGAGGCAATGCGTTCTGTCGATCGATATGCTTCTGTTAGTCAGAGATTATCTGGAGCCTAAGACGGCATGATGGCGTAATGTGTAGCTTTCACTTTCTTAGCAATTGTACAGTCACACTGCATAATAGTTGAGAATTCATTTTTTCAGATTCCAATGATTTTCGAACGTAGTACTCTTCAGCATGTCATGTGTCACAATTACATATGTGTGTGCATGTAAGCATGTAACTAATGTATCCGACTGTATTTCCATTACTTTCCGTTTTATTCATATTATTAAAAATTAGTGTAAATTAAATTAATAAAGTTTTATCGAAAACGAGCTTGGAATACAAAACTTTTTAACACATTTTATACTAATATATTTTATTGGGGAAAATATCATGATTTATGAGTTTGAAAACCTTGCAATTAACAGAGTAGAAAGACGTTTATCCGAATGAAGAGAGACGATGGTCTGTTTCAGATATGCCTTTTTCGATAAACCTACAATAAATAATTTCGACGGTTTCGACAGAAATATGTAATGTTGTAAATATAAATATGCAATATAATTAATATATATGTCTATATTATTTAGAATAATGTATAGCTTGCAGTTCTTGCCTGCTACTGTATTACGTAATCTTTGGATAAGGTGCAGTATGCCCTTCCTCCTGATTTATGTCATGTATGACGTATGAAAATTCGCAGTTGCATAAGTGCTGAAAAGCCGTAACATTTAAACTAAGACTAATGAATGTACACAAGAGTTAAAACATGGGACTGCGATATAAAAATTGAACTATTGCATATAAAGTTAAATTTTAATACTAATGAGTAATTTAAATTTAGTAGGGCTTGTCATAATCTTTAAATCTTTAGTTCTGGCTGTTAACGCCACAGAGTTCGCGAATATTAGGATTGGGAAGTACGATGCATTAACAAACAGCTGTGTTGGAAGAAAAAGGGGATCAATTTCTTTTGTCAGTGCAGATACCGAGTTTTCTTTGGAAAGTGCGGAAACAGAGAGAATGGGATTTTATCTCGATACTAAAAGTAACTTTATAAGGTATTTCTCCCGCCTTCTTCGCATGCCATCGTGGTGTAGTGGTCAGCACGCTTGACGTGTAACCGAGAGGTCCGTGGTTCTATTCCTGGCGGAGGCGTTGCTCATTTTTCATTACTCCTGCTTAAAAAAAAAAAAATCCCAATGTCTCTACAACTTTAGCTGTTAAAAAAGAGAGAGAATGTAGGATTTGGATCTGTTGTATACAATTCTATTCCTAAGCGTATCGTTCATGTTTCCTTTTCTTCAGTTGCTGTTAATGATTTGGACTTATTCCGTATGATTCTTTTTTCTCTAAAGACGGCGGAAATGAACAAGAGGATCCTGAACTAAACGTTGCGCAAAAATGTAATAATGCAATGTGAATCTGTGTTCTTCTTTTCAGAGACTTCTCATAATTACGAAGCATTACGTTCATGACTGTTAGAACACCTTTCTCAAGGGCTTCAAACGCTCTTCTTGATAGACTCTTTCTCAATGATATAGACTAAATATTACTTGTACACTTAACTTCAAAACAGTACTTCTAAACATAAACATAGCTGTTAGTCGCTAGTAGTTTTCAGAGTTTTATGAAACGCGCAGTGCAATTTAGAAACAGACAGTGTTTTTACAGAAATAGTGCAGATAGCTTCAAGTGCTACATACTAAAGGTTTCATAAGTCAATTCAGATGGCTTTCGTTTTTCTAGAACCTGGATTAGCCGAAAAAGAAAAATTTGGTTCGCGTAGAAGAAACTTTCAAAATAGAGTACTAAAATGTAAACTTAACCAAAAAGTATCAAAGTGAATAAGGTGATTTGAAGTGGCAAATCAAAATCTAAAAGGAAATGTGGACAAAAAGAAAATTTATTTTCATATATATATATATATATATCTGTATGTGTACTATGTGTGAAATGAAAGGAAAGGCGAATAAATTTCTTGCGACAGGTGGTGTCGGAAAATAGATAAACAAAACTATCGAAATAAAGCATACTCTTCTTACAATTAATTGTTCTAGCAAACAAAGACAAAGAGCATCCTTCAAATGAGCCAAATCATTTTTGAGTTTTGGGGGCTTGATGTGAAAGAAAGAATATTGTTTTGAAAGACAGTTCTCTTTACATGTGATCGTTGAATAGTTAGATGGCTGTAGTTAGGGAATCAGAAGATACGTAAAACAAGTTCGTTGTAAATGGCAAACAATAAGCGGTGGATATGAAAAAGTTGCCTTTTTCTAAAACATTGTCATTTGCAGTTGGAGTAATGAAGCAATAAAATATAGAATTATCTACGAAACTTACTGTTCCTTAAGCGTCGTTTCGTCTGATGCGCTATATCTCATGATGTGCGGAAGAGAGTTAAAAATAGACTAGCGTTTTTTCTCAAGCAAACGAACGAAGCCATAACGCATAAGCGTAGTTGCCGCAGACATCTAAATGGTTTTGAAAAAATGGTCTGACATAGTTTTCGATCAATATAAGATCATATGAAACGTGCTTACATCAGAGGTCAGTTATAATTAATAATTGGGTCAAGAGTTGAATAGTGAAAAATATTCGCAAGGCGAAAAAAACTGGGGAAACGAAACGAAGGAGAAAGTTGATAAGTTGGGATTGAAGTGCTGAAGTCGTTTTGATGCAAAGAGGAAGTGATGAAAGGGAAAAAATCACGAAAAAAACGGAACGCGGAGAGAAGGAATATGAGGAGATAGCTAGGAACTAAGTTTAATTTGTGAGATGTAAAAGATATACTGAATTGTAGTATTTGTTTTGATACGGATATTTAAGAAGAGAGTGATTTATAAAAGCCCCTGTTCCTATGGTGATTAAATGCTTCAAGCTATTGATATTCACAAAGAAACTATTTCCTTATTGCATTCGTGGGTTTCAGTTTGAACTGCGACGAAATGAGTGTTGACTACTGTGTAGTATTCTGGTCGGTTGCATCATATTCAGAGTATGCTTTTTAAGCATCTTCCCTGATTCCGATTCATGGGTTTCATCTAGTCAATAGACGGACTAGTTCAGTACTCCAGTCACTAGAAACTGCCACTTACTCGTGACAAGATGAGTACCGGTAGCATAATTCATAAGCCCACATCAATATCGCCACTGAGGGAGAGGTTTCAGAAATGGACCAATGAGCTTCTATTGCGACGCTGAATCTTTGAAACTGTGCGTATGAGCGCATATTGTTGTTTACGTTTTATTTTGCATTTGTTTCGCAGTTACAAATGTATGACGCATTAATACTGCTATCATTTTAGTAGAAAATCTCGTAGTGCTTTCATTTTATACGTTTATTTAATCTCCAACATTTCCCTTTCGCGACACTCATCACACACTGATATTCGGATCAATGTTTGTGGAATATTATCGTTCTTTATATCGAGAAAATGACTCAGCTAAAATTAGCTTCGAATATTATGCATTTGCTAACACCTGTGGATTAAGAGAATTCAAGCGTATAATTTTTTTTTCTTGAGCTGAGAATAAGTGGAAGTGTCACAATGAATCTGTTATTTTCTTAACTCAATGCTTGAATTCCTGTGATTTTGAAAGTGTGAGATTCAAAATATATATTGTGATTTTGTTGTTTGACTTCGAAATTAATATATGTTGCGAATTGTCTGATTATACCTATTGTTAAAAGTTATATAAGAAAAATGAAATATATTTGCTGTGAATACGATAAATTCATTCTGTTTGAAGAGTATTTCTTGAACAGGTAATACATTTAAGAATGAACTGCTATTAATGTGAAATTTAACACACTAAGTGTGTAGGAATGATGCAAATAATAAAGTTCACTTTGAATAAAAATATGCGTTGGTTATTATTATAGAACATCTTTTCATATAGACTGCAATAAAAAATGCTAAGACTATTTATATATATAACTATACTTATATTTGATGTAACTTCGTATTGAAAATTTTCACAAGAAATTCACGATGCTTTAATTATTTGTACAGAAAATTGCGTGGCAAAACATTTTCAACCATCTTGCTGAATGCGCGGTAAACATCATGTGAAATGACAGAAATATTGCTGGAAGCCCATTGGTTCAATCTAGAAGCCACTCGCTCGGTGGCGATACAGATGTGCACTTGCGAAATATGCGTACCGGTAGTCTGCAATGCTCCAATAGAAAAAATTTTGTAAATTGATCTTAAGTTTAATTCTAACTAGATGAATATTTTCTTGCCTATTTCTATTACAAATTAAAGTATCAAATTAAATCATCACTTGTATATCTGATTTAGGAAGTAATATTTTTTTAGAAATTCACATCATATCAGATATTGATGTGCGTGTATTAGTATTAAAAACCTAGGGAAATGTTAAAAGTAAATATATGTAGTACATCTGATTATGTTATTTATCTATGTATAGAATACAGATTTAAAAAAATCAAAATTTTCTTATCAAACTGAAGACGATTTAAGATAAATGAGAATCCAAAACTGCGTTTAGCAATGGAACTACGATATGTTCAGATTTTCTTCCCAAACGCTCGCTAAAATAGATAAACACGTATATAAAACTATGTCTGTGTTTGTGCGTGTGTGATGAAATACAATCAAGTAAGTCATAAAATAACAAAATGCTTCAAATTTATTAAAATTACGACTACAAAGAGAAGTTAGTAGAAAAGGGAAATAAGGATTTATTACATTGTGCTTTGGTAGAAATGAAAAATTACAAACTAAAAGGAAAAACGGGCAAAATGAATATCTCTCTCTCTCTCTCTATATATATATATATATAATTTGTTTTTATTCTAATAGGTATATAGTCCAATAAAAACAAATTATGTATAAAATAAAAGAAATGTTAAAATTTACTGAAGTTACAAACTCATCAGTTGGGCCCAAATGCAGTGACAGTAATGATTAAATATAAATAAAGTAGGCTTACGAAAATCTCTTAAAGTACTTTATAATAAAGACCATGTACTAAGAAGTAATTAAAGGGGCAAATATATGCACAATAATTATAAAATTTAGAAACGGTTGAATTTTACAATGAAAATTTGCGCAAAGTAAAAGAGAGTTTAGAGGAGTAAACAGGATTAAGCAGGATAATATCTTTCGCAAAGGAAACAGAATTATTTAATTTCTAGTCTATTCCTTTTTCTGAAACTCTTACTAAATGAATTCAAACTGATGCAAATAATTAAAGATAATTAAATCATTAAGGTACATTAGCGTATTTTAATCGAATGAATTTTATTTAAAATTCATCCAGAAACAATTCCGCACCCGAAACGATCAACCTCTCTTTTGTGAGTAACTTTATAAAATAAATACCTTGATGATAAGCAAAACAAGCTGAGATTTCAGAATAATAATCATAATCCGAACAAAAATAAGCTACGCAATGCCTAAAATATACACTGAAGAGCTCTTACATTATGACCACCTGAGAAACACACTGCCTAGGTGGCCACTGTTGTAGCTGGCAGTGATTTCGGCTGTTTATGCTCTTCATTTACGACGAATAATACATAGCATTCTCCGCTCTCCTCTGGAATCAATGCGCCGTCGACGACACGCTGCTGGCCAGCGACTTGTCGTTTCATCATTCATACATCACTTTCGATATGTACTCACAATAACTGCATGTGGACAGCCCACTAAACGCGCCGTTTCTGATATTGATAATCCCAGTCGCCGAGACGCAACGATTTGACCTTTATCGAAGTCTGCTAAATCAGCTGCTTTTCCTATTATGTCGCTAATCGCGCTATGTTTGAAAAGAGTTTCAAGTTCCAATTTTTTGCCGCGATTAGCATGCGGCTATGCATTCTTTGTTACGGTATCTTTATATTGCTTCTATGAGCACTTCAGGTATTTAATGCTTCAGAGTCGGTCCGCAGGACAGGCTAGCAGAGGGAAGAAGGATGACCAGTAGTCACGTGAATGCAGGAAAACATCGTGTTGGTTGAGATGTTCCAAGGCGATAGCCTGCAAAAATAAATAATTTCTTGGCAAAAATACGGTAAGAAGTCAATAAAGTTTCTTAGTAATGAAAGTAGAACATGTCATCGAATCTATAAACTTGGTCTTATTACACACAATGTATAGCCGCTTTACATACTCCAACATCAGCCGCGCATGCGCAGTGGTTTTGTTCCTGGGCGAGCCCATTTTTATAGATGGAGAGTGGACATAATGTAACGGCTCTTCGCTGTATATGGTTTTACATATTACTTGTCAAAAACTAAATGTCGAATAATTATTGTGTTTTGGGGTTATGTGCTTGCCACTTCGATTGTTGTTTTGTGCATGGTTTCCATTATGAGGTGTTTTACAATATTTTTTAACGCTACCTTGTGTGTGTGTGTGTATATATATAAAGGAGGGAGGGCTATTATGAAAAATTGTTGTTTCGTTCAGGAAACAGAGTAAGTTTTTATATCATTTAGAATTCAAAGCTTTTTGAGTAAGTATTTAAGGTTAATAGATTATAAACATTCATAACCAGAAAGAAACCTGCTGCAAAGTAATACTTCAAAATGTAGCTAACAGGGAGAAAATAACACTAAAATGTATTTCGCAAAAAAGAAATAAAATTAGCAATTGTGAGTAAGAAGGTAAGATACAGGTTTCATGTAAGATCAAAGTTATCAAAAGCATATAACGTATTATATAAACGTAATACTGCATGTGATCGTAAATATAAAAAATATGTAAAATTAAAATTTATAAATTAAAACAAAAAGGTTATGCCATTTTGGAAAATTTAAGTTGTATTTAAGAAAGGGGAACTATTAAATTTTATAACAAAGTATGATGAAAATTGAAAGAAAAATATTTCAAAAAATTTTGTTAAAAAGAATTTTAATAACTGTTCTGAAGAATTATTTGAAAACATTTAAGAAAATACGCAAATTAATTATTCATATTTTAATCCTTCAAATCGACTTTTCAAGAGGGGATGATTTAAAGCGTTATCAATTAAGGAGTACTAAATTCACGTTTCATTCCACCTGGCTCTTTCAAACCACTCTCTAGAACAAAATGAAAGTAAAAATAAAAGCAAAAGAGAATAGAAAAAAATCAACCGGAGAGACTAGAGAATAGAAAGAATTCCATGCAATTTATATTTACACCTATTCCCTCTATATATGTATGCATATATAAGTATATTTTTATCCTTTGCATTTATCATAATCTTTAATTCTTTACTCCACACATAAATTTAGTTCTTTATTCTTCATTCAACAGTGTCAGCTAATATTAAAGATTGAAAATGGATAAGCATTTTCCTTTTTCCCTTCTTGATAATGACATCAATGGCATCACTTGAACGTGCACTTGTCAAATCAGTGGCGAAGTCTGAGCGAAATATAACCCTGAGGAGCCCTAAATAAAATTTAATTAATTTTTCCGGTATTTAAGAGATAATCAAAATTTGTGGTTCTTTAACAAACTGCGCTCTGTGTTAAGTATCAAAATTGATTTAAGATAATTTAAGTTGAAAGAAGCTTAGCAGCAAACTCCTCTTGTAAACTCGAGATTACATTAGCGATTTCGGTTATCTTTCAGTGTTATTGACGTAATTTTGTGAAAAAAAAATATAATGTCATTAAGTAAAACAAAGTTTTGGAAGATTTCTAATAGTTTTGCATAGGAGATAAAACTGATGTAAAGTAGGTGATAAAAAATTTCGTAAGTTATACTTTTAATGAAAATTTTGCTTTTATTTTTAAGGGCAATATGTGGATCTACGGGAAACATTTCATGTAATTTGATAACATTTACAAGACACATTTTTAAAGAAGTTTTGAATTTTAGATGTTGTTAGCTGTCCAAACTGAAAAGAAGAGGTTAATTTACAAAATGCTTTTTTGGTTAAAGTAATAGTATTATCCTGCGGCATTTCATACAAAACTCTCTTAAAAATTTCAAACGAGGAAGAAATTTCGTAACTATATGTAAGATAACCTGTTCAGAAGCAAAATAAATACGTTAATAGTAGTTAGATATTTATAGGTATGTCAATACTTAATAAAAAAGAAGTAAAATAAATACATTAATGTAAAATTTAAAATTAGGTAAAAATGAGCAGTCATAAATTAAAGTATATTTTGAAGCTGATCTGATATAGGTAAATAAGTTCCTTATGTGTTTCTAAAAGTACTCGATCAGAACGGTTTTATTTAGCTTAGGATTGTGATTTCAGTAAATGTTTCAGACTTAAATAAAGCCTGACAATTTTGCTTTCGATTGCCTTTAACCTTCCTATGTCACTCTGCAAACATCAACTGATATGGACTGTAGTGTTTGAGTCAAGAATACTCTGAATAGCAACAAACAGAGCATACATGCTGAGGGCTCATAAATCCTGCAGGGTGTTCTCTGCAGGGTTACAGCATTAGATCCATGAAAATGGAAAGAATTTAAACATGTGATGTTATATCACGTCATTTACTTTTGGTAAGGTTTGATGGTACTTTTATGGTTGTGCTATTATATTCTTATGCACTGCAAATGGGAAGCCACAGGATTATGGTTACGGGTATACCATTTGCATTATACGCATTGCAATATTTCATGCTACTCTAGTGTACCATTTGGCACGTGTTTTTAATTCTGTTATACTTTTGTCTTCATGCAAATTCTTATTATTCCTCACACCAGTACTCTTATTTTTATCTTCTATCGCAGCTCTAGCTACTTTCGTTTAACTTGCTGTAAATCTATTACGTATGTATTAAGATATTTATAAATATCTGACTACTCTGTTTTCGCTCTTTTCCTGCAACTGTCGTATAATTTATATAGTCAAAAGTATAGTCTTTAATAATGTAGGCAGGAAAAAGTATGTTCAGCAAAATTAACTTGTTCTACCTTTTTACAGCTATAGTTTCCTGTAATTGAATATTTTATCCGGCGTTCCTATTCGAAATGCATATAAATTACTTTGATAACTTTTAAATCTAAATCTGGAAAATATAGACACATGCAGAAGGGTTTATTAATACAGGTACAGAGAGCAAGAAGAGTAGGAATTTGTTTAAAGTCGGTAATCCTGTGTATATATATATCTAGATTCTTGGCATTCCTATGAAAGTTGCTGAAGAAAGAAAAAATATAATTTAGAAGTTGAAAATGTATTTGATACAGAAAAAAAAAGAGATCAAAATAGAGATCAAAACATGGCATCTACTCGGGAAAATGTTATCTGAGCTTTAAGACCGTTAAAAGCGCTATTGGGTTCTACTTTGGATTCCCATTTCCATCAACTATTCTGTATGCTCCTGGCAACTTCAGATGATTAGACGTTAGAGGCTGCTCTCATTTAAGAACCTGCACGCAAATTCTCCTTCTCCATGAATAATTAAATTACCTCATCGTATCTTACTCTGCTTCCCTGTTTAGGCATGCTGATATTCACGAGAAAGTCAGATTTCGTTAAGAATTACAGTGGTGTATGCATGACTTGTTGGTTTGCTTCGGAAGTCTGAATGGAAGAATTCGTTGACAACAATGCAAAGAATTTGTCACGGAAGTGAATCTAGAAAATTGCTGCTTAATGAATAGTAAGAGTGAATATTTTAATAATTTATAAATACATATAGATTATTTTTATTACCTTTATATATATACAACTGTTTTTCTTTCTTTCACATTTCTTTTTCTTTTGCAAATTTCTAGTGTTTTAATACGTAACGGAATATGAAAAGAAGCAGGCAATGGTATATTCGAAAGAAATTTACAACAGATAACTAATCATATTTCCTTCTGTTTCTTTCTCTCTCTCTACGTGTTTTTTCTCTCTTCAGCTCACCAGGAACTGAGTAGGTTAAGATCGATGAACACTAAAGATTAGAAACAGGTTGTTTCTATGGAAATAGCTAGCTACATGTTGGAGGATTCGTAGTTTCTCCATGTATAACATGAATACGAACAAGTTCCTCTAAATGTGTCCTGAAAAGACATCCCTTTAAAGAAGATATGCCCTATTTGTTTAAAGATCAGTTTTTTGTGCTTAAAAGACTTTCAAATGTCTGTAATCAATACATGAACCATCTTCCTTCATTCGTATAGACAGAAATGAAATTTTGCGAACTGCTACATGAAAAAAATCGACTTGAGTCAGTTTAATCAAGAAATCATCAGAGAAGATATATACGTGCTAAAATACAGAGTCGTGAGTTGTTTATAATAATAAACGCAAATATACTTAGAGTTCCTGCAAAATCTTTTGCAATTCATGGCAGTAAATATGATCAATTGTGCACCTGTATCCGATGATTCAGTATCCGTATTTTCAGTTAACCGCTATTTGCAGCAGCAAAGAGGGAACAAACGTGTTAAATCGTATATTCCGAAACGCATGACAGCAAATGTACTAATTAAGACATCTAGAATTCTACGTTGTGGCCCACCTTCACTATTTCGATCCGATGAAAATACATAATGTAAAAGGGTGTAAATACATTCTTGTAAAGTAAGGGAAGTATTCAGTATGGAACTTTATGCGAGTTCTCAGGTTACTGCAGATCTTCTGAGGAGAGAGGCGTTTCTTAGATTTCGACATGCCGACTCTATGGCTCTCAATACGTTGAAAGGATATAAATAAAGGATAAAAGTCAGCTGTCGTTGAAAGGATAAAAGTCAGCTGTCGTTGAAAGGATAAAAGTCAGCTGTCGTTGGGTATTTGACTTTCATCATTTTATTTTTCTGTACCCACACTTCTGTCTTCTAAACTTTGCTTCGCTTCTCGCACTCTCCCTATTCTCATTAGCACTGTGCTATTGTTGTCTTGAGTTCTTAATTACCGCATTATGGCCTCGCCTCGAAACGTAACCATAGTGATGCTATTATAATTGTATGAAGTTATTATTAATTGTTGAAAGCTATTAGTGTGCTCATAGAGCCAGGAAAATGAACAAAATTCATTTCTGTCAGCTTTGAATTAAAACATTAATTACATTTGTGTAGAAACTGAATATTTTCATTTCTCATCTTTTAAGCATTATCCTAAATTAACATAACACTTTACGTTTTTAAGTATAAATGAGTGAAGGAGGATGTTTTAGTGTAAAATGAAGTATATTTTACATTATTATATTTTGTAATACAGTGTCTAAGGTAATGTAAATTACAGTATATTTCATTATTAATTTATTTAATATTGATGTATCTGATTTGTGTAATTTATCAAATTAACGTAGCCAATGTTACACGGGGTGATTCTAAACTAGGCGAACAAGCTTCTAAGAAGCGTAAGTTACACCTAGACGACTCCGAATCCCATAGCCTTCCAGGGTCGGAAATGCAGCCCTAACGAGACAGGGGTTTGTGAGGAGCTGTCGACAGAAAACCATCGACAGCCAGTCGCAAAAGTATTAGGATGAAAAATGTGAATACATCGTGATCGAAAATTGACATTTAAAGACCATAAGTTTAAAATAAATCATGACTCTCCTAAAAATGAAGTTGCCCGAAGTTCCGTAACATGGACACTCATGGAATCTCAGAATTTTTGTAGTATGCCAGGATCCGTAGGACGTTCGCTGGATGCTTGCCTCAGTTTATGAAGCAAATTCGCTAACATTCGATAATTCGGTTCACACTTGTTCGGGTACCGTTTCGTATTCGGTGCATGTGTTAGGGTACCGCATACAACTGTTTGCCGTAGACCTTCCGCTGCAGAGAACGTTACCATATGTCTGCTATTTCCGTGTTCGTAAGTTGTTTCATGTTTTCCGTAAACAATCGGAACTTGACATGATTGATGCTGCATCCCAACTGCAGCTCTGGCGAACAGCGGCCTCATGCATGTAATCAACGTCGTCAAACATGCAAATCTGTTGATTATAAGAACAAACATGTAGCCAAAACACTTCGCTCAACTTCATTATTGAGAAGGTCATAACTTATTTTAAGCTTAAGATTAAATGAAAATTTGCAATCAGGACGTACTCATATTTTCCATCCCAAAACCTCTGCGGGTGGCTGTCGATGGTTTCCTGCAACGGAACTTAATATCTTCCCTATTTTGTTAGGATTGCATTTCCAGACTAGCATTACAAAGGGATTTCGAATCGTTTAGGTGTACCCCATCCTTCCTAGAAGTTTATTCCTCTAGTTTTGAATCACCCGTATGTAGAATATGAATACCATGTTACAGCACTGCTATCAAAAAGTGAAAAGAATGACTCTATAAACATACAATATTACAGAGTGCAATTTGAAGACCAATAATCATTACAGCTCTTTTAAGTAACCGTAATACTGTTGTGGTCTTAAAAATTATGAGAAACACGAGTGGCCTATTAAATCTCCCGGTAGTGTTTTTTAATTCATCCCAGTAGTGTTTTTAAATTCGATGATTTTGGTTTGTAGTTTATTACGTTTAATAGATATTTTGGTTGAAATTTAGATTATCGTTTACTTGCTAGTAATATTTATTAGTATTTTATAAGGTATTTTAGTCTATTGTGTTTGTCTTAACTGCTCCTATTCGAAACTTGAGAGGTAACACAGTGTAATTTATTATCGACATATAGTGACATCAAAGCAAGGTTTTTGTATTAACTAGTGCATATAAAAATCAAGTATAACCACTTACTTTTCTTTTTATGATAGTGTATTTATGTGAATTAGAAGCAGGGTAAATTTGGCAAATATGGGTACCAAAACACTTAATTGAAAATATACTATACTAAAAATATTTCAAACTTTAGAGTATGGTCTTTCTAATGGTATATGAACAAACCTCTAACTCTTATTACTATGTGTATAAAGAAGCTCCGCAACAAATTCCGCAACTGCCCATATTTAACTAAAATGTTAAGTAATATGGGCAGACGCATTATTAGAAACATAAGAAAAACTGTCATTTCTACATTTACCTTTTCCAAACCAAAATGCATTTTTACACAAATTATAAGTTCGGCTATATATAAGAAGTAAAATTAAAATTTTGTTATTGAACAAATTACGAGTATATCACAGAAATATGTCCAAATTTTTAGCTATAAATTAAACATAATTGAATAGTGAAAATCAGATAAATTATTGAATTAACACAATTGTTACAAACTTAAAGAAGAGTAACTCTTAATGAGGACTTGTATCACACACTAGACTAGTTACAATACAAATTACAATAGAGTCATCCTCTAGCTTGACACATTCCTCATGGAACCAAGATGAACAAAAGCCACAATATTGCATCCATTCCTGCCCTTGATTTTCATCATAACAGTTGTCTCATGAAAAGAAAATATCACAATATTTTGGTACTGCCCATATTGCATTTAATCTTACTACCCATATTTGCTCTAGTGACATTATTCAATAGTTAGCATTACTGCTGTCGAAGGGAAAAAGAACGACACCGCTACTGCCAACAAATATTACACTCACATAAGATTTCAGCCATTTATAGGTTTCATGTAAAATTGATTAATTTTGCATGTTAAAGCTTAAGGAAAATAACTACAATATAACAACAAGCCTAATTTGAATATTAGGTAGTTGTACTTACATTAGAAATGGTCCGTTTGCACTTCTGCTTGAACCGCACAACAACACAAACTGATCACACAGTCGCCATGAGACTTGAGCATTGCCAACGCCGCAGTGCGAATGCGCCAACTCAAAACCATTACGTGTAATGGTACCTTACGCTCATATTACAATACATTACGTGTAATATGAGCATTTGCTTAAATGTGCCCATATTTGCCAAGTTTACCCTATTATTTATGAAAAAAGACTAAAAAATTTCAAACCAAAATAACTTCGAATGAAAATCTAACAATGACCAGAAACTGAAATGCAAATCCTCCACATATGTGGTGGATGTACTAACTAGTGCACCATAAAGCGCGGAGGAAATTCTTTCCATGAATTGTTCAAATTTCTCCTTTTTTATCATGAAAAAAAAGAATTATTTAAACTTACTGTATAAATAATTGTAATTTTTTATTGTCTTATACTTCATGTTAACAGTAAAATCACGTAAGGACGTATAATCAAGAAGTACGCAAAGGAAGACCACGAAAATGTTAATATTTGGTATAATTTAATTCACTTTCAATGTTTAGATTTCAAAGGAAAGTGCATTTTTTAAAAAAAATTAACTGCTATCTTAAACTTAAAATAAGGCATTTATTACTTTTGGATATTCTTTTGCTTTTCATTCCCACTTTCTGGGTATATTTTTAACATTTTTACTTTCATATCATTTCTAATATTAGAGCATTAATATAAATATTCATCATGTTTCTGATCTATGAAGAGTGTTACATCTGTTTGAAGAAGTATGTAGTTGTGTATGTAGATGCGATTTTAAATACTTAATTTTATTTATAACAAATACGTATGCAACTAAACTATGTAAGATATTCCCAATGGCCAGACCTGTTTAGAGAGGTAGTTTGAAGGCAAGGCATAGAAAAAAAACTTCCTTTAAACTAATAATTATAACTTTAGATGGGACTGCAAAGGTAAGTGTTGCAGAAGAAAATATGCATAGGGATACAATTGTCTTCATAAACTTAAAAAGTAAATTTGCAAAACAGATGCTCTTAGATTAGAGGAAAGCAGATATACTTAGCTTAGAGCAAATCAGATGTACTTAGATTAAAATAATTCCAGTACTGATATAAGGCGTTAGTGAAAGTTGGCCATCGGTTGGGTGCGGTTTTTCCAAAATCCTCTGAACAGAACCCGTCGATCCCTATCACCCAGTTTCGCAGGTCTGCTGAAACGAAGCACATTCCAATAATAACCGTTCAACTTCCCCTTCTGAATCACATAGGCCATTGTCGAATTTGGGTAATTCAACTCACTAGATTTAGCCCTTAAGAAATAGTCATTTTTGTGATGCTCGACTATGACAAGTTTCTCGAAATCAGATAACTCTGCACTTCGCGGCATTTTGCAAGCCACTAATGCCAGTGTTGTTTCCTACACGATATTTAATGGTGGAGGGCGTGACGTATATCAGGATCCCAAATATCGGTATTTGCATAGATGTCCAAATAATTATTGGTAGATAGTGTACAAACTGATCTTGAAATGTAACCAACCATTAAAGTAGTATATTATAAGGAAAAGAGTCGACATATTAAGTTACAGAAGCATTTATGCATTGCAATCATAACCGTTGACATTCCATAAATTAAAACGCATATTTATTTGAGAAGACCTGCATATACAAACATAATCCTAAATTTTTGCAAATTTCGTTTCGAATAATTTGTCTAAATATTTCTTTCATAAAATGCTAAACACATTTTGAAGTATTTTTACTAGTTATGAGTTGTTTTTGACTTATAGTATGTAATGAATCATTGCCATTTACAATTCATTTTAACTGAAATCAGTCAAGTTTGTGACTTTTGGGGCAAGAAACACAATTTTTTAAGGAAAATTTGCAGATTAAAAACAAAAAAGGTCACTTTCACGTTTTCTTTGAAAACATATCCTTTAAATCTTCTAACAGCTACTAGATTTTCACGTTAAATTTACGGTTTACCAAATTATAGATGATATCATTTACGGCCATCTTAAATACACAAATAATTGTGTAAAATGTGTACATATATATATGGTTACGAATTTTGTACATACATAAATAATTTTAGCCAAATTATATGTTAAATTGTAGTACACACACTGGCCAATGAACTACAAACCTTTGAGATTTTCATTTGAATGCGTGCTAGGGATGAAGTTTGCATTTTTTTTATGAGTTGGGTTACACATGTTTAGAATGCTAGTATAAGTAAAGTGTAAGAGTGATTTTCACGATGAATCAAGTTGGGAAAAACAACAGATATGTCACCATTTGAAAAAGGGCTTATTGTTGGCGCCCCTTTAGCAGTGGCCTCGATTTTGAAGACAGCAAATCTCACTGGGCTCTCAAATGCAGCCATATCAAAGGTTTTCAAAAGTTGGAATCAGAACCCACAGTGCTTCTCTAGAAAGCGTAACTGCGGTCCGAGCACAGTTTACCAAGTATCGGCGTCGTTTCCGGCGAATTGTACGGCAGAACCGTGATTCTACTGTCTTTCAAGTGACACAGATCGTTAACCAAGGCTCTTCTCAACAGATTTAAGCTCGAACCATGCGGAGAGAATTGTCGAGGATAGAATTCATAGTCGGGTGCCTGTGATAAAAACCACTCGTTTTCCGCCCGACATGCAAGAATTCGTTTGCAGTGGTGTCAGGAAAGAAGGCACTGGACAACGAGTAATAGTAATGTGGTCGGATGAATCGCGCTAAACCTTATTTTGCACTGATGGAAGACGTTGAATTTGGCCAAAACCCCACGAAGCCATGAATCAATCTTGGCTTACTCGCACTATGCAAGGGTCATGATATGGGGCATGCTTTGCTGGCATGGAAGTGATGCCCTAGTATTCCTCGAGGGTAAACAAACAGCCTCGAGATACCTATCAAGTGCACCCTGCAATCGAGTGCAACCTGCAATGTTGCATTTTTTCCCTGATGGCAAATGATACTTCATGGACGATAATACAACTATGCATCGTGCCAGAAGAATTCAAAATTGGTTCTCTGAAACATCAGTCTGACTTCCAACACCTTCCCTGGTCATCGCATTGTCCGGATCTTAACCCCATGGAAAATTTGGGGGGGGATATGGTGAAAAGACACATCTGACAGCACTCTCCTCTTCCATATAATGTACAAGGTCTGAAAAGCTGCATATCAATACATAGTATTCTCTGGACGTAAATGCATTCCCGAAGCATTCTCGATGCCCAAACGAATCAGAGCAGTTATCTGTGAAAAAGGTGGTACAATAAAATATTGATCTTGGGTTTCTAATTCATTGACAAGTGTGTGTATTTTTTTAATGTAACATGAAATGCCTCCAGACAAATCTCTACTGGGAAAATAGGATTATTGACGCACGTCTATGTAACATTGAGCTAAAGGGCTATCTTGCTAAATTGGCGAGATATCGCCAAGCTGACGATGGCTTTGTGATTAATTTTCGTCACCAAATTTGGTAAGAACTCGCCAAAAGTATATGAACTTGACTACATTTAGGTCCTGTCCCGTCTAACTCTAATTGAATTATTGTAATTGATCCCTATATGTAACTATAACCGTATCCTGCCCTTATATGTAACTTTAACGGTATATATCTTCCAGTAATTTCAAAAAATGGAAGGTACTAGAGGTAAATTATACATGTCTGGACAGAGCATCGGTTCTCATCGTTTCAGTAGAAAACAATTTGATCGAGATAGTTAATTTGAAAATTTCTTATTACCATCTCACTGTGCCCCTAGATGGCGTATATGCTTGTGTGTTTTGTCTTTAGATTTCGGAAGCGCTTTCGCACTTATTTTCTTTATTACGACCAAACGCCTTAGAGCACCAATATAATTACAGGTTAAAAAGCCGAGAGGCTTTACGTCTTTAATACGTTATCATCCATTAATAATACTTTATCATCCATTAATGTTAACCATCAGTTAGTTTTCAGGATTTCAGTTCAGAGTAGACTTTGGAGTAATGAGAGATCTCCGCTTAAGCTTCTCTCTTTGGATGTGCTTTACTATGCGTTGTGATTGACGTTCTGTGTAGTTTCTCTGTCATGCTGAGAAGAGCTGTACGAGCATATTTGTGCAAAGTTTTGGAACTGTTAAGTATTTCTCTTGGTAAATAAATTTTATCATGTATTGGTTCGGCGTGCATTCAGTCCGTTACGAACCCGTATGCAAATAAAATATGTTATGCTAGAATTCAGAGTCACTGCTTCCACTTTTCAAATCGTGTGGTTAAACTGATAAGCGCAGAATTGATGCTCAAAATAAATACATGTTACAAATAGCAGTAAATACTCACAAAAGCACTTTTCAGCTTTATTCGAGGAATTTTTATGGCTTTACGAAACAATAAATGCTATTTTACTTACGAGTAAATGAAATCAGTCACAGCTAATTCAATTGACGTTAGTAGGAAATATTACTTAGAGAAAGAATGCAATAAAAAACTTCAGCTATGCATTGACCATTTTAACAATTCTCATCATAGTTTAAGAGTAGTTTAAAACTAGTTAAAGCCTTGTAGAAATTATAGTTTTTCAGTAACTTTGATGGTTTATGTTCTTACATTACCTTGCGCATGGAAAAACCATTAGTGTCAGTGATTGACCTTAATGTTTTCCTGATATTGGATTCTTTTAATCTAGGACAAGAAATTCTTGGAATAGTACCAAATCTATTTTTCATCTTGCTTTTCTTGAACTTTCTTTCCCTGTTTTCAGCTACTGATTATGGATCATTGATCATGGTTATTTATGGTTTTATTTACGGTTATGAAGGTTCCTTTTTTGGTGAATAACAATGCGTGTCATCTCTAGGTGCCCATTGTTTATTGTAAGACAACAATTCTAATCTTACTGATATTTCCAAATACTGAAATACTGTGTTAATCTATTACAGTTATGCTGATATTACTATAAGAAGCCAGAAATTATGCTCATATTGATATTTGTTGCGGTATCTGTTATCAAGAGCTGATAGTGCTATGTTGTAGAAGGGGAATATTTTCTGCTGTGTAAGAGAAGATAATCACCGGTGTTACAGCAAAGACTCTATAATTTACCTTATTTATTCTATTTTGTTTAAACACATCATATCCATTTTTAAGGTTTGTATTTATGAATAAAAAATATTATTTTCCTCTCCTTTTGCATACATGAACACGAAAAATAATAAAAGCATTTAAATGACTGAATCGTTTTACTTAAAATCGTTTTACTTTTTTGTGTATAACATATTTGCCGTGTTTCATCCTGCTAGTGAAATGAAGCAAATGCTTATATTAGTAATCCATCGTGGTGTACTGCGTCAACGTTAAGACAGCAGTTAGGTTTTCTCTGATATATTCATTTGCCATTATCGTCCTTTATCATCTCTTTTCGATATGCAGTTTTTAAATGTACGGAAAGTTATCTGAAGTTTCACAAGAGTTATTTATGCTGTTATGCGCTCACACCGATAAGGATGGACAAACAGTTGTTTTAAACGAAGACCATTATGCAAATAATTTGGATAACCTATTCGATAGGCGTTGCAAAATTCTAAAATAAATGGCATAGCTTCCATTCTGTTTCTATCAGAATCATGGAAATACCAAGTCCCAGCCCAATATATTTTATTTATAACTTCTATATTGCTTGTAGTAAGTAAATACTTGTTTATTTGTGCTAATATGTGCTAAGAACTTCTTCATTTGTCTACCTATCGCATTCTATCTTCTTAATTTTAACTATTCTTAGTGCTGCATTTATGGAAATGTTTTATAAACTAAAGTCTTTTGATCAACGAAGCTACTTAATGAAACGCAGCTGGAGCTTTCTATAACATATGCCAGTACATTGCCAAACAGAATATCTCATATTCTGATCAAACTGCTGTATCCTTATTTCACTGTATTAAAGAAGCTATATATAAATTTGCTACTAAAGAAAAATTATTACGTATATGTGAAGCAGAATAATTAACTTTAAGACTGATAAAGCTGAAATATTTCCACAACATTAAATGTAAGTTGCTTTTCATTTCAATTAACTTTATCTGCTCTTAAAAATAAAGACGGCAATAAATTAACACAGTAAGGAAACCATTAATTTGGTATGCAAGATGTTTTATATTAACCCTTTGTTACATACAGATTACGTTACGTAAATTCCATAGATTATTCCGGAATTTTATGTTTTAACAAAGAACATATCTGACATAGGTTTATGCAATAACAGTTGTGAGTATTCATGATTAATTAACTACAATTAGGCCACCATTTATAATAATACACACATTTTATTATCGACGTTTTTCATGGTAAACGTTTATCATGGCAAGTTATACAAGTGATGGATTTCAAAAAGTTCTCATTTCATAGAATACAAAACACAAGCTCTGTGTCTCAATAAATGCATTTTGCTGAAGACAAGGTTATTAAATTACAGAGATTGTTACTTTTTTCAAAGCTAGGAAAACACGAAAATCTGCTGTATTCTCTAGTGTATTCAAACCACAAATCTTCCTGTGCTGATTGGTCATCCAAGCAGTTATGTTGTGACCTCATAGTAGTACTGTAAGTCTGAAATTATGTCTTCGGAAGCCTATATATGAATCGCATTTCATTTTTAGAACTTTACTAAATTTCGGGAAACCTGGCTGGTAATAGTATAGTAAATACAGTTTAGCCCAATTGTTATAGTAAAGTACATAGTTTTTATGCTGGTTATAGTATAGCAAATGGGTGGGAACATTTGCGGTTCGAGCCGTGTTCGAGTTGTATGAGTTGACTGCATGAACATTTTCATGCATTTTTCTAATCAGATAAACATGCATTGTGAAATTTCTATTCAAGAAAACTTCCGATATAGAGTGCAGAATTATAAGCTGGCAGTTATGATTTAGCATTTTATTTGAAATCGTTAAATGTAATAAATATTCTTTGTTTTAATAAGCGTTTTGTGTATTAGTATCATAACGTAACCTCTGAACTTTCACATATTTTACTATAGTGGACTGGGATAATTTATTTTCCCAGATGTAAAAACTGCTTATGCTTTAGTTTATAAAAGATGTCTTATTGATTCTTGGAGGGAATTTAACATCCCTTAAAAGCTTGTTGAACTTGTTGCCTTTATCTTAACACAGACCAAACTAAAAGTAAAGGTACAGAATAATTATTTAGAATCTGTTCTTGTTACAAATGGTTTGATACAGGGCTTTGGCTTACGTCCTATTTAATTTAGCTCTTCAAAATACCCTCAATAACTCAAAAATAAATACTAGAGGAAGCATTGTTAACGCACTTTAAATCTTACCATTTTCAGATGATATTGACATCATTTCTAGAACTCCTGAAGCACTCACGAACATTTCTATCACTGGAGGCTGAAGAGCTAAAATTCATCTTAGAATCAAGCAAACAAAAAAATAAAGATGTGCCATGCACTAAGTCAAAATTTAATAATTTTATGTTAGAAAGTGATAAATATGAATTTGATGTTTTTGAGTGGTATATATATATTGGCTCTGTAAATAATATAAAGAACAAAATCTCTCCTGAAATTCGTAACAGAGTAATACTTGTTAACCAAGCAGTCCGTGCTTTAAGGCAGTATTTGGAATGAAAAGTTATCAAAAGAACGACCAAAATGAAAATTTGCAAATGTTTAATGAGACCATGTTTTGAGATAGGAATCTGGAACATAGACAATGACTGAAAAGGCTAAAGAGAAATGTTTGCAGTATTTGAGAGAAGGATTTTGAGAAGCATTGTTGGCTGTGTTCAAATTGATAGCGTCTGCAGAAAAAGAACCAGAGCCGGAATTTACAGGACGTACTAGTAGCCAGACATCACTAAGTTTATCAGCCCCCAAGGATTAAATTGGACTGGTTGCCTAATCAGAATATCCGAAAATAGAACTAATGAAAAATATTCACGTACAAGCTAACATGCACTCGAAAAAGAAGGAGACAGAAACTCAAATACCTAGACTGTCTGAAAAGAGACTTTCTAATTAAAGGCTATTAATTGAAAGACTAAGGGCAAGAGCACCATAGCCTGGAATGAAACACTTAAGTAGGTCAGTGCCCATCATAAGCTGTCGAGCCACTTAAAGAGAAGTAGAAATACGTTGGGAATTTACCGTCCATTGAGGGAAAAAGTACGATGTATTTCAGAACAAAAGTTATACAGGATACCAAATGACAAAAATATGCATTTGAATAGGTTAAACTATTTAATAAATTTTTATGCAAAGGTAGATGGAAATGAACGGAATTCACCCATTTTTATCCGTATGCGATAATGGTTTAGCTAACAACAAGAGAGTTAGAGCGTTTACTAACGTAAGTTTGTATCCCTACTTGGAATGTGCAATAAATGTGTAAAAATAGCTTCTCGGATACTTACATAAAAGCTACAGTGACATTTTTTCTTAATATTTTAATGTTAAGCTCACCAGCGGCCGAGCGGTAAAGCCTCTGAAAACTGGTAGTTGGGCCCGAGGTTCGAATCCCGCGAACGGGCTGACTGCATGGGCGTTTTCGTAGTTTTCTCTATGTATAACGTGTTAATATGGGTCAGTTTCCCTTATAAAGTCCTCAACGAAGGCATCCCATCTTTCTGCGTAGTGCCTTAGGACGAAAGACGTAAATAATAATAATATTTCAGTGTTTCAGTGAGTAATACCTCCTTTCAGCATTCCACGAGAAGGGAATTTTGTCGTTAATTAATTTAATCCTATACACAGCTAGAAATCTCAAAGTTCCTTAGAAGAAACGTTGCTTGTGACATACCCATAGGCTTGGGCCTTGGGCTCAAAGTTTTTCTCCATGTTTGTAAGATATGTCTCTTCTATTCCACATAAACTAAGCTAGATCCTACAGAGAACCTTGCGAATTCTCATATAGGTGTGAATGAAATACCAAAACAGAAGAAGGGTGAAAATGACCCTTTATTAATTACAACTAATAACAGAAAGGCACGATCTTCGTGCTTTACAATAACACCGTCAACTTACGGTGAAACTTAAATGTAGAATAAAAATCAATTGAAAGTCAAATTAGAGTACAGCTGGATTAGCATACTAAACGTACGGCTTAGGTAGACTCACAAACCTAACAGGCGTGGCAATTATTCGAAATGGCTCAAGGGCGTGACAGCGAGATAGGAACGAAAAGTGCGCTGGCTAGCGAAATCACGCTCTGAATAAACACAGAGATTCACCCGTTTAAAGACTCACTTCATTTAACTTTAAATTTACATCCCGGTGAGGAAATGAGAGGGGAAGTTGAGGAGTTCAAGAAAGGTATCAAACTTTAAATAATAAATAATTTGTTAAAAGCAAATATAATTTAAAAAATAAATCAAAAATAATTTGTTATGCAAAATAAAAGAAACTCTACATGTTAACACATTATTTCAGGTTGTATAACTGAATGCAGAAAAGAAGGCTATAGGCGTAATAAAAGGAATAATTTCAGCTTGCCTTTCTTACCTAGGAATTTAAAAAATGCTGTTCCTTCTTTAAGTAATAAATCGATGCTAGTGTTGTTAAGTGAAAATAACAAAAAACAGATTTTTGCTTTTACCGTGGTACCGACAATGTAGTTTAACAAACAACATTAACTTAATATTATGATTTTAATACTTCTTTGGAGCCACAAGATAGTTAATAAATTTATTCCTTGAGACGGAATGAGATATAAAATCAAATTGAATGCTGGAAAACCAACATTTATTGATACAAATTTCACTTTAGCGTAAACTGATTACACAACATCGCCTCTCCAGCATGATTAGAATTTGACAGTTCAATAGACAATTCAACTGACAATTCGTGGCTGAAAATCTTCTTCATTGTGTTATGACTTCTGGTAAAATAAAATCTACGTCGGTTACTTTTGATTTTCTTGTACTCAAATTAACTACAATTTGAAGAGGGACTTCGCTACTGTTTGTAAATATAAACTGCATATTACTGTTCTCAATCCTCTGATCATAGCACAACGAAACGAAATTCTAATCGTAATAACAAAGCTCCCTCCTACCATAACTCCAATATTAATAAGATTTTCACAGATTTTGTTCATTTATAATGAGTAATATCTGCATGAAATTTAATTACTAATACATGGAGATTACCAATGTACGCCAGTAGCAGTTCATGTACATTTTGTTTCATTCTACAGCATTTCACAAATATATCTTGTTTTATTTTATCAATAGCATTTTTATCTATAGATCACTCGAACTTCAATGTAAATTCCTTCATTTATAAAATTATTGTTTCACCTCTTGATGTTTAAAATTGCAGTGTCAGGAATTTTAATACATATTCACGTCGAATTGTTTTAAAGCCTCATCAGGGGATATATCTCCATTCATTTCATGCATTGTTTTGACAACAGATTTAGATCATTATGTCCAACATCAGATGAAAGCGATTCTTGGTTTGATGCCAAAGAAATTCATCATGCTGCCTTCAGAATTTTCAAACTTTAACTAGTTCACATCAAAAAGAAAACTCAAACTTTTCTTTTCACTGTCTTAGAATTTAGGTGAAGTAAGTAACTTGAAAGAAAGGCTAAGATTCTTCACTTTTATTGCCCTCTAGAAACACAAAAATGCTATAAATCTCTTCATATATGACTTGAAAAGTCACATTCGCAACTTTGGTTTTCCAGCGCACAATAACGACTTTTTTATGATTCTTTTGGTAGCTGTAAAATTGATACATCAGAAAAAATGCTCTAGTTTAAAATACTAAGGGGTCATAGAAACAGCATTCATAGTTTGATTCTTTCTGACTTTGCATTATTGAATTGCAATAATGTAAATCACAAAACAAAACCGTTTTAGGTTATATATATAATTTATTTACTTTAGCTTTCGAAACCTTTATCTCAAGTTTTAAGCCTTATTTTATGTTCCTAATCTTTTAATAGCTTTGCATTGCTTGTATTAAGTGAAACTCCAAAAATATGAGATTTCTCAGTATGGTTAGTATTGGAGAAATCATTTGAACTTTTGAGTTTCCTTTTAATTTATTCACTTTATGAAAATCATATGCTTGTTTTAAATTATACACTAAAACGTTAATTTATCGTTCTAGTCATCGTGAAACAAATTCTAATTACAATTACAATTTTATAACTCTTCGGTTTTCCCTTTTTGTCTTCCCGTATGAGCCTCCATTGTTTAAGTTATTAACACGCCCAGCTAGCAAATTGAAAGACCGTCAGTTTGAATTACAGAATGGAAAACTGTTGATATTTCATGTGTGCTGGTCGAAAAAAGCCTAAGGGTCTCTGTAAGTTAATTAAACATTTTTATATTTATAGAAAAAAGTGTTATTGAAATCAATAGTCAAAATGCCATTTGTTTTACATGCTTCTAAATTTTGGGCGTTTTCATTACCAGTCATAAAAAGAGCTGTTTTCTGTCTAGTAACTATTTTACATCTAATCACATAATTTTAATTTAATAATTTCTTAATCAACGTAATATTCTCCTTCGATATTTAGTTACCATAAATACAGAAAATATGGCGTCTCATAGTGACATAACCTACTTTTTCGAACTAACAAAAAACTGAACTTAAATGGAAGAGGTTAATAATGGGAGAATGATTTATCGTTAAATCATGCACTAAAATGTCTTTCTTATGGAAACGGATGTATAGCTCGTTACAACATGTTTCCTGATCAGTTCACATTACACCATGTTCACGTTACATTATTCAAATATTAATCTATTTCTGCATATTTGGTACACATTATATACTGTCTTTTTGCTTTTGCGTTGGCACGCATTATATTATTGTTATTGACTTTTGCGTTCTGCATATTTGCTACACATTATAGACTATTCGTTTGCTTTTGCGTTGAAAGAGAACGACATTAATGTTATTCATTATAATTCAGAGCTTAAATATTTGTTTTCAATTTTAATATTAAGATTTTTTTGAACGTAATTAAATCAGTTAACTGCATATATCTTTTTTTCTAAAACGCTTTGAAGATAAAGCTACATACTATCAAAATATTTTATATATTGAAAATCGTAGTTTTTTGCACAATAAACTACTTATTAAATTATTATAGATATTATTGGTTTTGATTATGATGCTTACCCGGATCTGATGGTTGTTTTGTTTATTAGGTAATTTTTTTATTGAGTAAATAAAAATGATAATATAGGTTAAAGACATACAGACCAGACTGTGTTTAAGTGGTTTATTGCGCAAGAAAGTACGGTTGGGAATATATAAAACATTTTTGTTAGCACGGGTTTTAAAGCTTTTGAGAAAACAATATACGTATAGTCAATTGATTTAATTACTTTCAAAGAAAAACCGAATATTCACATTGAAAACGAATATTTAAGCTCTGAGTTATACTGAATAGCATTAATGCCTCCAACACAAAAGCAAAAGGATATTCTGTAATGTGTAACAAATATGAAGAAACAGACTAATATTTGAATATAATATGAATACCTAATATGTACTTAATATATGATAGTAGGTGAGTTTTTTTTTCTTTTGAACTGGCCCAGCCCTGATAAGGTCATAAGACGAATTTATATTTGCAAGGTGGACCGGGCTGCGCCTTTACATTACATTACCTAATATGTACCCTTTTCTACTGCTTAAAACTGCGGAGAGACAACAGCTTATTGAAGAAATCGCGTGCTACAAATTGAAAGAAAGAATTATTTTTACTTAAAGATCGTATTAAAACAAACATGCGATTAATTAAAGCGCTATAAATAACTTCATAATCAAAGAACGGCTCAAATCAGGCAATGCAAAAAGTTTAATCTCTTTAAAATATTTAAGAAGTTCGAAAGCAGGGGAGTTTCTCTGCTTTTCTCATTCAGTTGTTTAAAACTATTGTTTCTTTTCATAAAGTTTTACTACATCTTAAAACTTCCCGAAACAATGATTTAAGAGTTTAAAGCTTTGAAATATAAAAAGAAATATATTTTCAGCATTAGCCATTCTTTGAACTTTCACAATGTATTTCAATTTTATTCCTTTTTTAGTCGCGAAAACATTAGCGGTGACTGTAAAGGAAATTCTTCGTCTCTAAAAGCCAACTAATAATCGTCTGCGCTTCGAGATATCTTTTCCGACCAAAAATTCCTTTAAATTATTTTTAAAGATGAAAAATAAAGATTTCTGTTCTTTTATTTGCCGTTTAGCTGTTACGTGAAATATTTTCGCCTATCGATTTTCGTTTATTAATCTTCATCTTTTGTTACTATTTATAGTATGATATTGCTGCTCTGCGTTGCATATAAAACATGCCCATTCTTGTTAAAATTTCTAAAGAAATGACTGATGTACCTTTCATCGCATTTTGATTTTAATGTAGTAGGCTATTTTCAACTAGGTTCCCTAACAGGTATTTCTATTTTTTGGGATAAATATTTCTTCACACGCAGTAATAGTTCTTCTTAAGAGAAAAAGCAGGTAATTTTAAGCATGATATTATTGAGTCTCGTTCTTTCTTGTAGCATAAACTAACGAGCTGTTTATGAAAAATTATCTCTAGTTTATTTAAAACAACAGACAAAGTCAAAGGAAAGTGTAAAGAACCCTTTATTCAGTCACATTTATTTGAACAAACGGCCCCACTTGGGCTTACAAAAAGCCAACATTTCTCACTTAATTGAAACAGGTAATGAACCTAAAATAAAATATAATTAAAGTAGCCTAACGACTCTTAGGATAAATTAACGCACAGGAAGGCTCTGAGTAGCAGAATCCGGCGGAAAAAAGACTAATGGCTAGAAGCACTCAATGCCACAGCATCAAATCACTAGTAATTCAAAGTAGAAACGTGATCTTCAAGCAAGCATAAAACACTCTAAAATCACCTTGCAAAACCTCCGCTTTAATAGCACTTTTTTTTTTAAATTTGAATACATGTCCGCTATCTGATCAACATTCTGACAGGAAAGCGTGGGTGAAAACGAGAATGAAAGGAAAGTTGCAAATTAAATAAATAAATTCTCATAATGTTAAAAAGGAAATATGAAATATAAGGACAATTTTAGAGAACTGAATGTTTAATGCAAATTTGTTTTGTAAAAGATTTGATAAAGATAGATAATGAGATACATGTACTAAAATACTAAACTATTTTAACAAATATTTTCACTTTTAAGTCAGTTGCATGAAGAGTTAAATTTCATACTCATTTATTTTATGAAAAACATTTTTAAACCCCCTTCAGTGATTTAAAAAAGTGCGCGATCTAGCTATATTGATGACCTGTTAATATTTTCTTTCAAGTTGATTTTATATAATAACTTCCCAACAACCTTCGGAGTAGTCATTTGTACATTTTATTATATATGGAAGATCCGTTGTTATAAAATGCTTGTTATTATCTAATAATTTTTGCCAAATTCTACTATTAATAACAGCAGGGAGTTTATTTAAAACTCCCTGATGAACTATTTAAAGTTAATCTTGCTAGGAATTTTAGGAAAAATAATTTTTTTTAAAATTATAATTTGGAATTATTCCCAACTTTACATACGCGTATTATACAAATCCTACCGGTGTTAGATATCCTTTATAAGGAAAGAAATATGTAAGTGTAGTCAAACGAATCTGAACGCATACATTTACGTAAGTGAGTAGGCTTGATTTTACACTTTTACAACGTTTTTATGGTCATAACGAAATATGAAAAGATATTTCATGCCGAGGAACAATACTGGCATTTCTACCACCACTTTTAATACCTTGTTGCGACTGGGCAGGATTTGAAACATTTTACAAGCTTTATGTTAAGGAACATATATATAGAAACAGAAGAACGGATCATTCAGTTCCTTGCAATGAAATGTAACAAAATAAAAGCTAAAGCTGTTCCATTTGTTTAAAGTTCAGAAAAAAATTCATTTTATCCGTGATAATAAATTTTCTCAGACTACTTTTATTTGCTTGCTCTTTGTCGACAAAAGAAATAATTTTCTAAAAGTGGAAGTATTTTCGTATAACCAAGAAACTAAAGAATATTGTTAGACGTTATTTAAGTATTCGTAAGTTTCTACTACATAAAAGTAACTAATTGTTTATTACCGTTTTAAAATCTGAAACTTGTAAAAGATGTTTAAACAAGTTATTCAAAACATAATTTTATTACAATTATAATAAAATTAACTCACTGTGATTTAAATCTGAATCTGTGTTTATTCCACATTCTAAATTATTTAAGTTTAGTCTAAATTAAAAACGTCCCTTCAGATAGTATGTATTCTGTAATAAGTTATATGTGCTATGCTGAAATAATTTGTCAGGACTGAGTGTTCGGTGCATATTCTTGGAAAAGATCTTCGTAATAGCTTAAAGTCCTGATATGGAACAGGGAGCTGAATGCAGCTATGTTCTGGTGGTAGATACAGTGATTAAGTGGTAGAATAACTGCACTTGAAAGGGATTTAAAATCCTCTTTTATTAAATTACCATTATTAACAAACCACTTCCCAACTCGGGAGGGATACAGAAAGTAAAGACCGCACTTGGGTATAAAATGAACAATTAAATAATATTTAAACTAAAGATAAATAGAACTTAAATAGTCGTTGCTCGCACAGCTATACGCGAGGTTGGCCTCTAACTAAATGGCGCGTAGCAAGATTTACTAATACTGACGCACTTGGATTTATTTAAATAAGCAATCACGTAAAAGCACTATGGCTTAGAATTTAACTGCTAGCTAGTCAGGAGAACGACGACTAGAATAACCGTGGTCTGAGACTAAACTCTCTCACACTGAGAGGTTTCTACCTCTTGCTTAAATAGAACTTCGCTCCACTTCAAATTAACATAAGCTGAAAACACGCGCTTTTTCTAACGAGAAGTTGAAAATGAGAAGAGATAGAAAGATTTAAATTAAAATAAAACTTTGTTAATTTAACTAAAACCTTACAAATTTATTGCTTCGCCTTAGTCTTGAGAGTTATTTAAAACCTTTATATTCATGCTTTTAAATTTCTTAGTATGATAAATCTTAGTTTGATAAATTTTCAAAACTGTTAATCTTACAGTTATTATTTATGTATTATTACCGACATTCGAAACACGCATAATCACGCTGCTCTGAAGGTAGTAAAAATAGATAAGGGCTCAAACTGGTGGGCTTTTAGAGAGCAACTCTTTAAGACTGAAAGTACGAGTGAGAGACTTCGGACCGTTGAAAAAATTGAAATCTAAATTGGGACAGAGCTGAACAAAATCGGACTGTCACCCATATGGTGTTCAAGACCCATATCAACGGTAGACGCATTCCTTGCCACGATAAAATCTGTATACTTGTGGTGATTAGGTTGGACATCAAGAGATAAGACTCAACAACAATGAGTGGGAGAAAAAATGTAAATAACAATACCTCTGCCCAGAAACAAAATACTAGATGCTTTAGAAAATAACACGTACATTTAGCTGGTTTTGTTAATGGTCTTATATAAGTTTTCAAATGACGAAAGATTTTCTTTTCAGAATTATCTAACACTTATGGACAGTAATTATATATAGAAGCATAAGCATAAATACTTTAAATTTTCATCTGGCGAAAGGCGTATGGTAACTGATAGTCAAATGATTATTATGTATTTACTATTTTTCAACATTAACAGTTCCTTTTAGTGTATTGGAATATGGTACAGTAAGAAATCACGAGCAGATGTATGACTTATTTTCAAATGATCTGATGTGTATGGGAAAAGTAAAGCTATTACTATTTAACCTTTGTACAATAATTAAGCCTTTCTTTCATTTATAAAAGTTGCAGAAGTTCATTAACATTTCCTTCTACTATTCTGTTAACACCCTACATGAACACATTTTAAGGTTCTTGTTATTATATTTTTGTTACTCAAATTTAAGATAGCATACCTAATACTTTCTCTCCTAAACATGATTCTTATAAAGATTGCAGTTTTCTTGTTAGTTTTTTATTACATGTTCATGACTTTGGTCGGATCAAAGGTTAACAGACAGTCAGCGATTATTCAAACATCCAGTGAAGACCTTCATGGCAATACCGTTAAGCTTAGTGGGGAAAAAAGTAAAGACAGACAACTTCGCTGACAACAGTTTTGATGAAAATTTCCATAAATCACACTGGAACAAATTTTTACGCTACCCAAAATGATTGTAAGAAGGAAAGTACTTATAAAATAACATGGCGCTGCGAGCCATGACTATTTTTTTAACACTTATATTATTTCAACATTGTTTCCATTTACACGAGAAAATAGACTCATTTCTTGTTCTCTTTTGTCCCGCTATCTTTAGTCTTATGATTTAAAAGTGGTAGTGAGAAGCAAAGAACGAATGGGTTTAGAGATTTTCTCTTGCTTCATTATTTTATATTAACTTATTTTCCATCTTTTATATTTTCACAGTTTGCATTATTTATAGTTTCGCTTAATACTTTCTTTATTAAAAATTTCACATCTAAAGTGGATAAATTCCTAAATTGTCTCTGCCATATCATCTTCAGTCCCTTTACTAGACTATTTTTCTTTTGCTAAAACAATACTAAATGTTTTTTTAGAAAAAGATTTGATTTCTTCCAAGTTTAAATCATTCTTAAATTCGGTTAATTTCATTATTATTAGTCAATTAGTGATAATGTTTGTGATACGTAAACCGTTCTCTAATTTTAAATAGTTGATTTTAGGATGCTTCTTTTTATTCACACCCTCCCCAATAGGAAGCACTATGAAGTATATTTTACATTGCATATATCACTGCAAATCTTGTGTGAAGAATTGATTGCTTATAGATGAATTAATATTGTTTGCAACAGAAGATCTTTACGAAATACACCTAGCAGTTTTATACTTAAATTTAATGTTAAATTTAAATTACTTTCTAGCAGACCATAAAATTCTAAATAATTGAAGAATTGTACATCTTACTTTGTTATGAAGAGATTCTGGCTTCAGGGTTATTTCTAAATGTTGGGTATTCCTTAACAGGAAATGCCGAGAAAATAGGGGTGAGGAGTAGCGGTAAAATGCAGGTGAAGGTAAGATAAAATAATTAGATTATGAATAAAAGATCCTTTTAGTCTTCTGTGTATGTTGGTAAGCCAGAGTGTCTTTTGAGCTCCTTTGAAGAGATACGATCCAGGAGCGGCAGACCTAAGGATCGAATGTGCGCTTGGAACAAGAATTCCTTGTCTGAAAGTCTGGAAGGGAATGTTAAAATTTATTTCTCTGTAGGAGATAAACGTCTACGGCAGTTTTGTAAAAAAAAAGGCTTCACTTGATATATAGAGAGAACAGAAGAGTAGACAAGCGTATTATTTTCTTGAGAGCCGTTTCATCGGGTCGCGAAATTATCTGGGCGAATTCCCACAGGGAACGAGATGAGAGAAATATTGTACTCAACCTTCTTGAGGCGTTGTAGAAAATATGTGCGGCACCTTATTCTAATTGCTGCATGGTTATAATTGATTCGAAAAAGGCTGTGGCGGACTGTGATTGATCAATTCAGTTCAACTGAGGCGTGGTTGCGTCTGAAGATGTGAGAAGACTTTTTTGTTTTAGGTTTTCTTCCTTTTGCTTCTGGCTAGAGGAGAAACGAAAAACTTTGCGGATGAGAACTAGTACAAGGAAAAATGGAGGAGATAGAAGAGAGTAATGAGATGACAATTCTCGAGCATTTAGGAGGCAAAGAAGAAGTTACTGAAAACGTATCAGCCTCGTAGAAGATGATCTGTTGTACTGAATTATTTTGAGTCGATGAACGAGAAGGACATGAACCCAAATTTCTCTTTGGAGAAAATGCGATGATCTGTGTGGTGTTCTTGTCACGTTGTGTGTAACACAAGGAAATATCGAATTAATGACTCCCAAACTGGTGCTCAACTTAAACCCTATCTTCAGAACTGTTCTTTAGTGAACGAAGGAAGTAAAAAGGTGCGTGAGCATTCAAATTCTGATTTAGCGGATTAGAATATGGCCTTCTGGCACTAACTGATGATGGGCAATTATCCGGGTCTTTTGTTCCTGTTTACGAAGTATTATAAAGACACTCTTCCAGATGGATACTGTCTAACGACTGAGAATACCGACTTCCGACTGATGATGTGCAAAGACCCGGTTGAGTGTTCCTGTCTATGAAGTGTATGCGAACTGCTATTTAGCGTGATGGAGAAAGCGGCTACACTACACGAACAATAATGAGCAGTATTAAAAACTGTAAATGGCTGTGTTAGAACAGTTTATATTAACTCATCTGCAGTCTGAGACTTTGCGTGTTGTCTTTCGACATGGCGTATGCTTGTTTCAGATTTCAAGTCCCCGAAGTCTGCTCATGTGAAAACATTATCTTCCTCTTAGTTTGTACACTTGATTGTGTAAGTCTGAATTTTTTAATACAAATATTTATACAAGAGTGTAGGATAAAGTTTTTACTTGTATGTATATTGTGACTTTAATATGTTAATTTGTTGTGGACGCTATGCTGAGTCAATACATGGGATAATGAAATAACTTAAATGATAATTCCAGAATGGATTAAGCATATTTTAATTCACGATAATGAAAGAAGCCGTTAGGTTTACAACATCGAAGCGAACTTATTGTCATTTACGTTTTCTTCTTGTTGCCAATCTAGAGAAACTAAATTTCGCAACAACAAAGATAATATTATATGTAGAGGGAGCTGCTACAAATTACATAGTGAGGGACTTACAAGGAAATGAATATTTTCGTAGTTAGGATTATGTTTCTCGTCCCGACAGCACCCTCAAAGAATTATAAATTTTTGGGTTAGGTAAATCAAGCCTACGGTTAGTTATCTCCGGCGGTGAATTTTCTTGTCAATTTATCCATTTGGAAATCAAATTAAAATTTTGTATGATTATCCATTTTTGTGCACACGACTATTCTCCAGGTTTGTGTATTTTTTTCGACTTTTGAAAAATGGCATGAAATTTGAATAAGAAAAATGGTATATTTAATTTTATATCGGGGACAATATACTATATTAAATGGGCTTTATGTTGAATCATAAATTACCTGATTGTAAAGATATGTTGACAAAAATCAATGAGGGTATGTAGAATTCGGCTGGTTTACTCATATAGTTTTATATAGTTTTATTACATGAAGAGAACCGCTAGTCTGAAAACTGTAAGCTATTCACACAGTTCTGCTTTACAGATGTACAGCATATTCATATAAAAATAGTTTTTATCTTATTAGAAATCCTGAATGGAGTTGCATAAATCAGAAGTATTTCTGATTTTTCCAAAAAAAAATTAATTAAAGTCCCACAGGCAATTGATTTTAAGTTTTGTTAAATATGCATTGAGAAACTGTGCTCCTTTATTAAAATTTAACGTTTCTGTAAAATTATCAACGACATTATATGTTTTAAAAATCTAATAATTTTTCTCAATTTGAGAAATATGGTTCTATATTGCATTTTGTCACTAGTTAAAAATGTAGAAGGAAACTGATAAATATAAAGTCTATATTCAGGTAAAACGATTTCATGACTACTTAAATTTCTACGTAAAAATTTACAAGTCTTCTTAAAAGAATATTTCTGAGTTGTTGAACCTTCACGTTACGTTTCGTTGTGCATCGCTGCCAAAAATACATCATGCACTTAGCTTGTTGCCACTGCGGTACATGTAAATTTCTTAATTTATGTTCGAAATGTTCTTACAGTATCAGCTTTCCAAGGTTTGCCACACGGCTAAATGTAAGATATTTAGTTTTGAAATTATTTAATTTGTAATTGCTTCACAAAGTGGGCAGTTGAAAAGCAATAATTTTCTTTCTTAGTAGATTAATAAATGTATTTCGTAACAGTTCCTACCAGCATTTATTTTATTTTATTTAACTGATATAGTTTTAAATACATTACTGCAACTAAAAAATGTTTCTACTACCAAATATTATATTCCTTGTATGGGGAAGTCACATGTTAACAAAACTGTAATTCGGTAAATGCATTTAAATATTTTTATGCAGTTGATTCTCATGGAAAGAATTTCCTTAAATTTTCCTTAATTTAATGGCTATTTCTAAATTAGCAGATTATGATTATATACGCTTTCAGATTTTATTTAAACTTATTCGCGCAATTAACCAATATGAACTTTACACACGGCAAAGGATATATTTCTACCTTAAAATTCTTCGTAAAAACGATCGAACTGTAACTAAGCAAGAAAAAGTGTGAAAGAGCTTCTAAAATGCTTTGATCACGCAAGTCTGCCGGATGTGGTGAAGAATGATCTCAAGAGGGTTGTAATTGAACTACGTTTCTTCAAAGAAAGAAGTAGTTTTATTTTCTTTCTGGTAGTAAAACTTACGAGTTTAGCGACGGTAGAAATGATTCTACAAATCACACACTGTGTACTATTCTAACCTGCTTAAAAGCAATAAAATAATAAAAGGAAAGAACTATTAAAACTTCCTTTGTTAGGATATTTTTAATAACTTAACTGATTTCAAAGTTAACGGCATTGTTAACTTATCGTTGAAAAAAGCAGTTAAAATTTTGCTATCCGTTATAAAAGGCTCTGTAATAATGTAATCAGATGTTCTAGGAAGATAATTTTAGATGAAATTTGTATTTCAAAAGTTTTTAGACAATTTTTCGGAAAGTTTTTATTTCCTATTTTATGACAAGAAAAATGTTGTAAGTAATTTTTAAAAAAATAATGTCCCTTATTAAATTATTCGAAGGAAATCTCTAGGAGTTTCCCCTTTTTCAATCCGCAGATTTCGTATTTTGAAAAGATGGAAAATATTGACTTTTCTGTAAAGTACATGCGTGATATCCAGTGAAATAAATACAGAAGTGAGACTCGAATATTTTAGTCTTTTCTTAAATGCTTCAAAGGAAATTTCTTTGAGGGGTTCACCATTTTCAGACAGCAGATTTTATGCACTGAAAAGATAGAAAGTATTGCTACATTTGTGATATGTATGCACTGAAATAAATGCGCAGCTAAATTTGAATAATTATTATGTCAATGCACAAGTCCGTATGAGATGATAATTTAGTTTGAAATAACGCCATAACAAATATTTTTCTATAATTTCTTTACCTTCTACACATATCTTTTAAGATGATTTTCTGGCTTTGCCATGCCGCAGTGAAACAAACCATAGGAGTCAAAGCAAGGAATAAATTCTTAAACTAGTGAGCTTAACGTAATCGATTGCCTTAGTAGAATATCATGTAAATTTTAATTTCTAATTGTTAAGTTTTCGAAGTCCAACATTAATAATAAAATTATTATGAGTAAAATCAAATGAAAATGAATAATGCACTGAAATGTTTTCTGTATACATGTAAAACCTACACTAATATTAAGCTTACTCCTTTCTGCTGATTTATGCGAGCATTTCTTTTATTATGTTTATTTCTCCATTCAATAGTGATTAAATCTTTAAAATCTTTTAAAAAACCAGTAATTCTTTGCAGAATATCCTCCTCGAAGGCATCTTTGTCAGTTTTACTTTTCTAATACTTCGTAAGCACTACCATCATAAATATTTTAAATAATTCATTTTATAATAAATAATTAAATTCATATCTTAAAAAAAGATTTTTTTGTAGAATAAAAACCACCAATGCTGCCACACAGCTGTATATTCTACTGGCGAAATGATTTCACAATTATTTACCAGTTTGCGATCGTTTATCCAATAAGCTAAGCTACAAAATTTTATAAGTAGCGCACTATGCTTCCGTATGTCATATGTAAGAATGTAATTCAATTACATGTTTTAGACACATTATATAATAATTAGATTCCTTGAGTATTACTTTGAGGCTTAAAGCATTACACTTAATATTTAGTACAGACCGTCGTATATACGTCAGTATGAATTGAATTAGTTTTCTGGTAATACAATTACGTAAACTGTGTTACCAACCGCCGCGAAATGCTCTTGTGGGAAGTTTTTTAAATGGATAGTAATTTATATGCAATGTAAATGAGGGAAATACCATGAATAAAACTGTTTTACGAAGAGTAGACTCAGCGATAAAATTAAGAGCGAATTTTAAAAAGCAAAGATGAGCTATGAGAACTGAATACTATGCACCTTTTACAATTTTAGTTTATATATTTTGTCTTTTTGCATCCATATAACGAAAATAACAGTATTGATCCATATGGGCGTTTTTAATTGCTCGTAACTTTCGGATAAGTTTTTCCAAGACCAGTAGACAAACAAGGTTATGCTTTTCCTAGGGCTCGAGTTTCATGACGTCAAGTGATTTATTTATATAAGTGAGATAAATAACAACACAAAGGGTGTACAGAGTAGATGCTTTGGAGCAGACTATGAGTCAGTGACGTCACAGTTTCAAAGATTTCTGGTACAAGACTCTGATTTCTGGTATTTCAAGTTACCGTACCACAAGAAAAAAAAACTTGTAGTACGGTAACTTGGTTGTTTCTTGCTGGCTATCATATTCTTGTAATTTCTTCTATGGGGTCTGTTCTGGACGCTTTCTCTATGTGAGCTTTACTCACTATTTTTAAGTTACTTATCTTCCATTTTCAAATTTTATTAGGCTGTATTTTTCATGGAAAACTGCCAATATAACTTCAAAAAGAGATTAATACAAATTTCTAATTTTATTAACTGCTGTAAGTGGGATTAATTTTCTATCCATTTTCGATTTTTGAATGTTTAAATTTCCTTCTGGCATTTTTAGGAAAACTATTATTAATTAATCCAAAAATGTGAAAAATAGAGATAGAAACATTTTTCATTCCTTGTCGCCTTCACAAAATTATTGTGCGACTACTTATCTACGACTTTTAAAATCGGAAAAATGCATGTTTATGATGTTATTGTCATACAATGCTTTGTACGTGCGTTACATTTTATCATTTTAGTTACTTAGCACTGAAACATCACGGTAGCTCCCTGATAGAACTGTTAGTACAAAATAATTACTCTACCATTACCAATTTTATAGTCTGTACGATGCGCGCTGCCTACGCTCGAACTGTGCTAATAGCCGGTAGTGATAATTGTATAATTTCTGTAACAACAATTACTCGAATTAACGTTTATTTCATAAAATTTCGTTTAAGTACCCTATATTTTACACTGATGATTGCGGTTTTGAAGTTAGAATTTTTCCCTTACAGTCTATTTTTGAGAAACAAAAATTTTTTATTGAAGCTGTAATTATAAATCAGAAATTAGTTTTGCTGTCTTTTGCACATCCGATTACTTTATTTTCAATCAGTCTGGCTTATATTTACTTTATGTGATCACAATGTATAAAACACTAAGTCGCGATGGTAACATAATGATAATGTATATCTAAGCCGCGATGATAACATTAATAATGTAGATATGGAATATCTAGTAAAAGTTTAAAAAATGTACTTTTACTTTCTTGCACGAAGTAAAGGAAATATTATAATAGCGAAAAATTTCGGGTACCATATTTCAACGTAAATATTCATTTTGATTGCTCCCGAATCGTTCAAGTGAGAAATTTTTTTTTTGCGCGACGTCTGTACGTGCGCACAGAATAAAAGCTTCTTTTCTCAGAAACGAATTGTTAAATGGTTTAAAAGTAGATTCAGGAGGTTTTTTTTCTTGTATACATGTAACGTATACGTATGTATACATGTAACTCATGTACTTGTATACGTATGTATACATGTAACTCATGTACTTGTATACGTATGTATACATGTAACTCATGTACTTGTATACGTATGTATACATGTAACTCATGTAACTCAAAAATGATTAACCGTACAATGTCGAACTTTTGTATGTGGGGCTGCTATAACATCTAGTCGGACACCTTCATTTTTCGTTGCAATCAGCCGCACCAAATATATGTATATATCTCATACGGCTCTGTGAGCTGTCATTCTTATATGTTGATAAATTGCGCATTTTGTTGCTTTAAAAGTGAATAAATAATGCTGTTCTTATGTTCCGGTTAAGGTTTTTATGTTTTCAGTTTATATAGTTCCAATACTTGTAGAATTATCAACAATACAAAAGTGATGCTAAGCCTAACGAGGCTGCTATTTGTTTACCTTTGAAACTCTTAGTAGAACAATGAATTGAGTTGGTGCACTTCCTCTAGTGTCGTTTTCCTCAGTGGAACCAGAAAGAACTTTAAAATTTTGTTCATCAAAAATTTTTTTCCTGCCGGTTGGCCGAATTTCTTGCTTTGGCTTAGGAACTCTTATTTTAATCGAAAAAAAACTGAACTGTTTTAACTGTATTTAGTGTTTTAGGTTTTTTGCATTTTACAATTTTTTACGAAGATGTTTTGAGGTTTTATATATTTTGGCCTTGTCGCGAAGTGAGAACGGAATCGATTAAAAAAATATGAATCTAATGCAATGAATTTAAATAAATGCAGCAAAAAGCACATATAATTTAACACGCCATACATCAGTATTTAATATGCCATACAAGTAAGTGGTACATCAGATTACAAGTTTCTGGATCAGAATTTTATTAAATGCAGAACAAGTTATATTTAAAAGATATTTTTTCCCTCCTTTAATTTTCGAAACTTTTATCTGCATGACATTTTTATTTCTTTAAATGTTGGGCATATGCTGTTATGGATTTCAGAAAAATAAGCTTGAAAGAGTTCATTTTCATATTAGAAATAGCTATCTATCAATGCCGTAAATATTCAATAATTAAGTTAAAGGCTTGTGAATATTTTCTCGAAATAAAGGTTTTATTAATAGAAGCAATAAATACCATAATTTGAAATGCAGAACTTATATAAACTGTAGAGAGATGGAAAACAATCAGTTGGAAATTTTTTTATGAGTAAACCCTAAAATGGCCTCACTAAATATTCGGGTGTTTAAAGGCAAGCCACTTAAGTAATTGAAGCCTGCAGTATCACCTGTTGGATTATGCATGATCTAGAAGTTTTGCAGTCAAAATATTTGGCATGATGAGTAGTCACTTTAGAAGATTAGTTTGGAGTCACATTTGTAAAGGTTTTACAACAGCAATCCCTTCTGCAAACTGTTAGCTGTCGAAACAATAAGATAACAATAAGCTGTCGAAACATATTTAAATAGATGCAATAATGTTTGATTACTCTGGATATATAAAATATCTGAATAAGATAATTTAGAGATACTTTATGATGAAAAAATATGAGGAACGTTTCAAGCATTAGACAAAAATTTAAACGTCTACTTAGGACTGAATTTAAAACTTTATGAAAACAATTATTATAGAAAATATTTGAAAAAAACATCTGTGTTAATAATAAAGAATTCAAGTAGGTAAGAAAGTTGAATGTATTATTATAGCTTATATTCTGCATGAAAATTTTGCGAACAAGGGAAACAAGACATTTTCAACATGCATTCGAAATCCAAACATCTAAATTAACAGGAACCACTCTCGTGACGAAATCATCGTCGTTAATTTAGTCAAATAAATCAGCAGCTTTATAAAAATATGACAAGTTCTTCTTCACTTTAAATATGTTTTAACATTCTTCATCACAGTCTTCATATATTCATTACATACATTCACAATTCACAATATTCAAAAACCGGCAGAATTCAGTTCAGTCATCCTACCATTTTCGAACAACAGCTTCGTTGCCATCCGAAAGCAACTAAAAGACAAAAATTACCTCTCTTTTATTTTTTTAAATCAGTAGATGGCTCAACCATACCACAACTTACTTTTTATCAGCATACTCAAATTGGAATTCTTAATAATTGGAATACTTTTCTTCTCTACACTATATGCATAAAAATGCGATTATTGTAACAAGTGAAGAAGATTTAGTTTTCCAGTTATCACATTTTATATTAACGAAAATTCTGTAATTTAAAACATTAGATTTTATATTCATTCCATAAAACTGTTGAAAACGGCTTTTTGCATCATTTCAGTGAAAAGCCAAATTAGCAGAAAGGTGATGCGAATGCAAATATCAGTACCATGATGTCAGAAGATACGTCAGGGCATGCAGAAAGCGAAGAGTCAGAGCAAGCAGTAAAAGGCAACTAAAAGAAATCAGAAATGAAGGAGCACTTCCAGGCATTCTTCTGCATACGTGCAATATGGCTGCAAGAAAATCAGGACGCCCTTAGACGTGGTAAAATGATTGACATGGTTGAGAAGGAGCATTGTTTGTTGTCTATCGTCCGAGAGTTTGAAGTTGATAACAGTGTTGTTTTACGAGCTTGGAAAGCCTTCTAAATGACAGGTACAACTGTAGAAAAGGTTGATGGTGGTCCATCAAATAAAAGCAACGTTGGCTGATGGTTAATATATTACCCTTCAGGCGAAAAGAGATTGAAACCAGACAGCAGGAAATATTGCTTAGCAGTTGCGCACGGCAACCGCATGGCAAGTGTGCCGGTTTAATGCAACCAGACGACTTCATAAAGATGGTCTATTCACCCGCCGTATTGAATGCTGCGTACAATTGATAGCAAAACATCGGCGACATAGTTTACAGTGGTGTAGAGAACTCAAAGACTAGATGCATCATCAATGGAGTTATCCCACTTCTGACAGATACATATTTTGATGTGATACTGGTGCAAAAACCTTACACGTTCCATGGATCACTTCGCAACCTGCCAACGACATGGAACACATTCTACAAGGAAACCACAGACATCACGCAAGCTCCCAGAACTGTACGCCACTGAGCAGGCTTCCGTCCTAGAAATCCATGCTGAATGATGCCTGTTCGGTGGAAGAATCACTGGGTAGGACCTACAGACGCAAATTTATATGTTGTTACTGAAGTGTTTCATGGACAAGAATGGTTATTATTGCTTAGTCACCTTGCATGGGAATGCTACGATTATTCGTGGGGGAAAGGATTTCTTTTGACAGAAATATACCTTCATGTTTGAATCACTAAATGAGTCCATAGTCATAGTAATAGTAGAAGTGGAGAGTCCAATGTTCTAGGAAACAAACCATCGTTCTTTTGTGGATATTTCCGTGGAATTATTTCTGAGAATGATGCACAATGATCAGACATAGTTAAACCGTTATGCTATTATGCATGGCTATCACATAACGTGGTTACTGCACATAGATTATATACATTGTCAATGGCCTTTCCATGGGGATACATGCCACAGTTATTAGCAAATTAATATGGATAGCCTCAGTAATACTTTAAATTAAAACAGATAGTAGAAGACTTACACTGAATATCTAAATACCGACATGTTTAAACATAATTGCATAGTGCAAGAGCTGTATATAATATAACTGTACACACATTCGATATACACAGTATAAAACAGTACATGAGAAGACTTAAACCAAGTATCTAAATACTGACTTCCTATAACATAACACGGTTACTGTACATAAGTTGCATGCATTATCAATGGCCTTTACATGGAGATACTTGCCACAGTTATTAACAAATAAATGTGAGTAGCCTTAGTAATACATTAGGTTATAACAGAAAATAGAAGACTTAAGCTAAAATATAAACTTAAGGATCTAAAAACAGACATGTTTGAACATAATTGTATAGTATATGAACAATATATAGTATAACAATATACACATTCGGTATACCTAGATGTATTTGCAACTACAATCCAAAGGATAGGTCCTAAACATGAACCTAGCGGACATCCTTTAGAAAGCTTCCTTGTAATGACTCCAGAGTCTAGGGTGACTTGGACTGTGCGATCTTGTAGGTAGCTCCGAATTATATCGATCAAAGCGCCCGGACAGCCCATGGTGACCAGAGCGTCTATGACATCTGGCCACCACAGAGAATCGAAAGCGCCTTGGATATCGATACTAATGATGAGCGTACGCGTGTCCACCTGCGGAGCTGCGCTTGGGGAGAAGATATAAGCGCACGAGTGGTTTTCGGCAGTTTTTGTGCTAGTAACTCTTTCACGACATTCGCCGTGTTTCTCAAGGAATCAGGTAAAATGAGTTGCCACGAATGTATAGATGATGGAAGGAGATGGAGAATTGTCGGTAGATTGGAGGTAGGCCTATCACCAATGCAGGTGGCTACAAAGCTCAGTGTAATTCCCAGTGTCGTCTGTAATTTGCGGAGTCAGTTTTAGGACACTGGATCCATATAAAGAAGACCTAGGCAAGGTCGACAAAGATAAACAACGACGAATGAGGATCGTTATTTGCCACTTTTAGCACGACGACACATGATTTCTACAGCTTCATAGTTCATATGTGAGCTGTACATTGCCGCGGAACCCAAGTTTCATGTTGTGCAGCTTCCAGAAGATTTCATGATGTAGGGCTATATGCTAGAAGACTCGCTTTTTGCGTCCGGCTTCTTGCAGCGCAAAAACGAGCTCATTTAGCATGGTGCGGACAACATGTGCCTTGCAGCATACTTCAATGGAGCACTGTGCTTTCTACAGATGAGTCGAGATTCAGCCTGCAGACTGATTATTGGCGTGCCTATATCTGAAGTGAGCCTGGGACACAATACCATTCATCCCTCATCAAGGAAAAGGATCAATATGGTGGTGAAGTCTGTAATGTTTTGGACAGGCATTATGTTTGACACCCTTGCATGTGTTTGTAAAAGGCTCCCTGACAGCTATGATATAGAGAGAGAAGATCTTAGAACCCTGTATTCTAAATTTCAGGAGCGCAGTTGGTCCTGAATTCTTGTTAATATGCGACAAATCTAGTTCACATAGGACTCAGCTGATTGACGAATGCTTGGAAAGTGAAGATATTAGCCGCATGTTTTGACCAGTCAGATCTCCGGATGTTGATCCTATTGAACATGTCTGGAACGCTCTTGAGAAGGCAATTTCAACTCGCCATACTCCTCCGTCACGGAGATGAGAACTGCGTTGCTGCATGAATGTGATCAAACTGCTGTTACGTAATACATACTTAGCTATACTTCAGTTGTTGAATTAAAATATCTTAATTTTAATGATTTATCTTAATTCTGTTATCAGTCTTAAAGGTTATTAATTTGTTTTTATTTTGTAGTTGATCTTAATTTTTTTCTTTGCTTTGTTGAAAAGTAATTGTTGTCATTTAATTTTTTGGCAGTTTTGGTTAACTCTGAATTTAAGTTGCTTGAGTAATTATTTTTTTTCTTTTTCCATAAGGTAGTTTGGTTAACCATTTAATTTTTTTTGTTAATAACTTGCTTGCTTAATGTTTCATTTCTGGTTAAGTTGACCCTTAAGGTCAATTTTTTAAAAACACTTTTAAAGTTATTTGCCTTACACAAGTTGGCGATAAGGTTTAATTTGGTTTTGTTAACGTACCCCTCTTTCTGCTAAGCTGGAATCCATATTTTCAGACTCTGGTGGTCGTGTTTGGTGTTGTAGAAAACAACAATTTTCCTATGTAATTATTATATTTCCATTGAAGAAATTTTCTTCGGTCTTTTATTAATTTAGTATTTAAAAACAAATCCTTAATTCTTTTCAAAAAAACTTTTACGTTGTATTTGGGAATCAAGATTTACGACTTTGTTTTGACGTTTGCTTGCTCTGCCAGGCAGTGGTCTGAAAAATATCTTTCGTCAAGTGCGAAATCTGCACCCTGCTGAATCAGCTTGTTTTGTATGCAGCTACGCCACGCCAAGGTTGAGGGATCGGGGTGATTCGCATTCTTATAGGAGTTCACCATGCTATAATGGGACCCTGAAGGAGGCTAGCTTCTGCTTGTCGGGTTGATGACCCTGTAGGGTCGCTTGTCACATTGTGGAATCAGCGATTATTCTCCAACTTCTGTTTGACCAACCCCCTTGCCTTCACCTTCCAGTTTGATTTCACTCCTAGGGTTGCCATGCACTTGGCTGGATTTGGACCGTCTCGGATAGCCAAACGAGAGGCTGGCGAGAACAAGAGAAATGGCCTGCAGAGATCTACGGAGAGGAGAAGTGAAATTTTTCTGAAGGTTGGCGACAGACCAGAAAGCAGTTGCTCCGTCCCGAGTACTCTGTCTGCATAACAGTGGAAAGATGGCTGAAGAATTTGCGGAGAGAAAACCAGCTATGGATGTCGACGCAGGAAGGACGGAGCCCAGATAGAAAAGGGCTGAAGGCTCTAAAACGTTCATTACATGCCCATCATATTAACTTACATTCTCTTTCCTTTTTAGATTCAATATGGCTGAACGTTTCTTCAATGTACGCTGTTAAGTAATTGTGATTTCTTGTGGGGATCCCCTCTTTGTGGTGTAAACGGTATGTCTTTTTATTTTCTCACTTAAACACATGTACTACCACCACATAATGTATATTGTTACTAGTGCTGTTTACCTTAAAAAAATAAAAATTAACTTAAACACATGTACTACCACCACATAATGTATATTGTTACTAGTGCTGTTTACCTTTAATAAATGAAAAATTTAATTTAACTTAACTTGTATGTTTTCACTTATAATTTAGAACACTGGACCCAATAAATTTAATTAAAACTTGAACGGGTTATTGCCCAAATTTAAACACAACGCTTTGTTAGTACTTTACTGTTGGAGTATTCTCTGGTGCTATTTACTGTTATATTTGAACACACAGGTTTTACTGTCGAAATGTTGTTTTATCTTGTCTGTCACACAATTTTACATCCTTGTAGTATTTATTATAGTGTTATGATTTAAAGTCGTTTTTCCATACTCTTGACTTTCATGTGTATTGAACATTGAAAACTTTAAACAGGTAAAAATAACTCCAACACTGCCGCAGAAACTTCACAACTGCCTCCTATACAATTCTCTTCGGGAAATAAAACTGGGGGAGAAAATTTAATTATTTTCAGTATTTAATTTATTCCAATGTGTATGCTACGGAACTAGCCGTGTTGTGCCTGGACTTCAAAGAGAGATTTAATTAATTTCATAACTAGTAGTTTTTATGATTTGTTTTCCAAACCTTTCAGAGCCTATACTTATGACATATTAGGCTCAAAATAAATGAATATGCTTAGAGCAATTCTTCTTTGATAGAAAACTCCTTAGCTTTCTATCAAAGGGCTGTCAGTGTGCCCTTTTTTGCATTTTATAACAATTGCATTTCTTAAAATGCATTTCGTAATCTTCGTTGTGCTTTTAAAGTGTGCTTTGAAAACCTGTACTTAGGTAGACAACACATATATATGTGAACAGCCTTTCTCAAGAATGAAGGCAAAGGAAAGCCAAACTATATGAAGGCACTGAAACTGAAGAGACTTTAAACAAGAAAATGTGTCGATTACCATAAAATAATTTCATCTTTTACAAAGAATTTTTTGTTTCTTCTGTCAAAATTACTTAAATAGTTTCCAAAAAGAATAACAAAGATTTGTAAGAAAATGTCGAAACAAATTCTTGAAAACGAAAATTCTCTGATTACAACAAAAATTTAATGGAACAAAATTTGAATTTAGAGTTAATTAGACTAAGGTAATACAGAGTTCTGCTCAGAGATAATTTCGAAACCAGTAATTAAAGAAAACACCTTGTTAACTTCTATTTAAATACAATATTTACAAAAAGTAATTTTACGCATTATTTTAGCTATACCAAATTGATTTTATTAGTAATATTAACTTTATTTTCCTTCAAATAAAATTTATTAAAATTTTAAAATTAAGAAAATTTGATTTTTATCTTTAAATTACAACCAGTTTAAATTCTATAGAAGATAATAATAACATACTCAGTTACTATCTTTTATTCTGAATCACTTAGTGATCAATTTATTACGATTCAAATGTATATTTCCCAGAACCAATCGAAACGACATTGTTTCGATTTGAAACCATGTCACATCTTTTCTTAATATAAGTAATAAATCACAATTAAAGAAAGGTTGTATGTAATAAGGTTTCATTTAAAATGAATAGGATAATTAATGCACTAAAAGAACACTGATGATGCCCTCAGGTGAGAATTCATCAGTTGCGCATTATTCTTCACAGTTCTACAACCCATAGTTCTCAATTGCACATCCGTCAGCTTGATTATTCTCTAAAATCTACTGCATTATTCACTTCAATATCTCAGCTCTTATTCTGTATATTGGTTGGCCTTAAATAAAAGAGAATATTATTATTTTACATTTGCAAGGATTTGCAGCCGTTTTACCAGAAGAATAGGGAAATGATTTCTTGTATAAGCTTTACAAGTACTTCAAACCCTCTCAACGTTATGGACATATAATTCCGTGTAGAAGTGTGGCTTTCTTATTCATTACACATGAAAATTTCTGCGAGCTTTGAATGTATTCGATTTTCGGTTGTGTGTGTATTGAAAGAAAAGGAAGGTACAAAGTAAGAGAGTTCTTTTTTAATCACAGTAAAAAAAATACCATTTATTTATGATATTTCGAGGAACTTAAAATTTCAGGGCTAAATCCGGTACGCTTGGAGAGATTAGAACGTTTTCGAATTGCCAGTCCTTCTTCTGTTTGAATAAGTTTTTCTTTTTATACAGGATACTCAGAAAATGTAGCCTAGAATCTGTTTTACTGGAAGTTTTCTTAAGTTATTCAAAGTTAAAGTAAATTCTGGTACATACAGGAAGTTTGTTGTTTTTGTGTGCGTGTTCGCGTGTATGCGAATAGTTTATGTATTATATGTCAGCCTTATTTTTAGTTGTGTATTATGATTTTTTAATCGGTTTCTTTTAAGTTGGTTCTGTTCTTTTTTGGGGGCGGGCGGAGGGCTTTTGGCTGTTGTTTCTGCCTTGCTCTAACGCAGCCAATAAAGAAACCATTGAGCGACGTGAAGTCTGCCAGGAGCGACGGGCTACGCCTCAAACCAGTAGTTAGCTGAATTCAAATAAACCATTATTATTTTATTACATGCTTCTAAAACTGTATAGCTTCACCTTCTCTACGAAGGATCTATGTTTATATATTTTAATTTTCCAGACTTAGTGACTTTTTTCTGGAAAGAATAATTAAGTCCGGCGGCTTAAACCAATTATTTCTTGCTTTAATGTAATCATTTTTAAAATTTCTTTACAGTCTGTGTTTGAATGACATTGTAGGGATTATTTTAATTTTCTTATAGTTATTTTTAATTTTGAAACCTTTGGATTAAATTCTTCTTTTTCGCCTACAAGTTCCTCCCAAAATGAGATTTCCGTATCGCGTTTTATGCAAATGAAGTAGAACCAGTTACTTTCTTATAATATTATTGGGAAATACTTTTCACTGGACCTGAGCAAGAAGAGACTTATTTACCTCTCCGTTATCAGAACAGCCATGACATACGCTTCGCCGGCATGAACAGCTATCTCGGATAAGGATCCTGAAAAGCTTCAAGTGGTACAAAGCAGATACCTTCGCATCATGACAAATGTACATTTCTATGTACGTAACAGATATCTTCACGACGATCGAACCGTTGGCGACGTTTCTCAGAAAACTTAATGAACGCGTTTATGAAGAAGCACAAGAATGTAATATAATGAACCACATTGAACTTTTCAGCTATGAGATTCTTCAAGAGAGCCGCCATCTGCGCTCATTTGCGCTTTCATGCTCAGCGATAAGCAAAATTTTCCTACATAAAGCTTAAATGCGCTTTCACATCTGCTCTGTCCAAAATCTCAGCTGAATGTGTGCATATTGCACGATTTCGACTTCATCCTCATCAGTTATTTTATGCAAACCAAGTGGACTTTGTTTCATTTCCTTAGACCCTTCTCCAACTCATATCTTGTCTCCAGGACTCCCTAAGGTAGTTCTGTCTCTGCATCAGAAGTTCTGAATTAATATGTGTTCTAACTTTGGGTCACCTTGTTGCTTTAAACCTATCATACCACGTTCGGCCGTAGTCTTATGTGCCTGTTAGTGCTCACCGGTGAGTTTTAATTACGGACCAACTCGGTTAGCTAGTTTTGTACAGCTTCGACTAAAGTTTAGCTAGTTAGAATTAATTTAGTTCCTTATTTTCCATCTTAAGTTAAAGCCCAAGTTGAGCTTTCATGTAAGCCTGAGAGAGGCCGCCTATTCGTATTCCTTTGAGGGAATAAAATGGTATTTTAACCCTCATTTGGACTTAGATTTAATAGTGAAAGAAGATCAGCGAATATTTGCTAGGCACTTCGAGAGGCTGTCTGTTAATATTTCTATGAGTGAATAAAAGAGTATTTTAACCCTTCTTTTCGATTTAGATTTTACAGTTGTAAGGAGACCAGCGAATTGTCGCTACTTCTGTAAAGTTCTAGTAGCCAAGGGCACGTAAATTAACTAGAACTTTATAACATTAATTTCATCTTTTCATAAAGAAGCTTACGAACGTAAGGCACACTTCTTACGGTTTGCTGGCTAATAAATGCTTAGTTTGTCCTGAACTAATCATTTGGTACTAATTTTAATATTTCTCCCGAATGTTTCTTTAGATGTACGGACCAACTCATTTCTTTAGGCATAAATTTACAGTGTACAGTTTAAGAGCTGATTATAACTAAAGAGTTTTATTCATGGCAAATGGCCTTGCTATTGAAAAATCTTTTTCTGTTCAGCATCAGTGGTTGCAATTATTATCTATCAAACAACTTCTGATTATTAGAAAGGATTAAGGCAAAACGTTAAAACTAATATTGAAAATTACTAAGGTTTTATATAAAGGTTATATATGTGCCCTTGAGATTTTCTGTATACGTTTTTGCTATAATTAGCTTCCTTTCTTATAATATTGTTTCATTATTAAATTTCATTTCATTATTAAAAAATAATTTTATTTTGAATCTGGTTTTAAATTTCATCGGACAGACATATAAATATGCAGATCCATTTATTTTCTCTTTGCCTTGCACATGCATATACTTTAAAGAACAAATGAAATGTAAGAAATCTCGAATATAGATTACTGTCTGCTTGCTGTTCTAAATCGATAATAAATTCATATATTTTACACATTAGGCACAATATGCAAAAATAAACCTCTAAGTAATTTAATGAAATTTTATTGATTGGAAATTTAAAAAAAATTTAATTCGAGACATCTCGAGTGGTGTCTGAGACTTTGTTTAAAAGTAATACGCAGTCTAAGTAAAATGTAAATGGTAATGACATTAACATAGCTATTCAGAATAATTTAGAAATGTGCAGAATAATTTAGAAATATTCATTATTCCACTTATCAGAAGACATTAATTCATCACTAATCCTCTTCTTTACTTTGGTCGATTTTATGCATGATTAGAATTTTTTCTGTTTTAGTTTATTAAGCGACAGTGCGGAAGAAAAATTTCTCTTATGAAATCCTTACTAATTCCCTTGCCAGCTATAATAAAAGTTTTAAAACTTTCCGAGTACCACAAAAGGCCTAGGTTCGTCTTTATTTAAAATCCCCTAGTTGTACACTTGTAAGGTAAAGATCTTCGGGCTGTGAGCTTAATTGGAATTTCGAAAATTCAGCTCCATCCACGAGATTAAATCCTTTTAACCATCGCTGCGTTAAAACTAGGGGGATATTAAGTTGAAGGGGGATGTTAAATTGAATAATTGATTGAGGTAGGAGGATATGCTAGCCTAGTAGGTTTAATCTCTCATACTTTTCTGCATGTAAAGAGTGGACAACAGGAAATATTCCGCTTTTCTCTAAATCCTTCGTATTTTTAAAAGTAACATGACTACGAAATTTTTATTTTGAATGTTCAAACGAGACTCCATTTAGCTTCACAAAGCGAAATTTTATTCTTTCGGATTCGAAAGAATTTAAAGAATACAACGCAGGTAAACACCATGTTTTCAAAATCTGTTACAGCTTGTATCATTTCTATGAATTACATTTTAAATTATATCGTAGCATTCATTTTTTCTCACGTTTCTTCATTATTAATTCATTCTGGTTCTATGCATTCATTCAAGGTTATTATTCCCTTTTTTCATTAAATTCGACTGACTCTTTCTTTTTGATTCCAAAATACACAACTATTCATTCCATATTATTTTGCGAAAAACTGAGATGGGAAAAAGGATTTTGTTTGGCATGTTCGTTGCTACTTATCCTTCAAACTACTACTTACGATTTAATCATATCTGTGTGACACTCGCAATATTTGAAATTGGTTGTTAGGAGGCTTTAGTAGCCTTTACAGGTACAGATACAAGTGGGCGGGACAACCGAATTTTACCATTGGTTGTACAAGTATAGTACCTCCTTACTAAATGCGTGCCTCCACCGCACTTTTGATGCAAAGCATCTTAGAGGACGATACAGAGGTCATCCACACCTCTTAACTTACAACCAAACAGTTCGAGAGGACTTCCTGTTTACTAGTATTTTGTATATCTTCATGCCACACAGACACCCACGCCTTTTCTGGGGTTCGAATCTGAGCTCGTCTGGGCAGCAGCCAGTGCTACAAATCACTTTACAGGTCAGAGTGGCGCATACTTTGTAAAAGTACACGTCGAACCACGTGTGCATTCTCGTAAGTATTTATTTGGTATCGCCAAGTATTGCTTTCGCTCCAATTTTGAAGCAGAATATTCAGGGGTCCCCTCTTTCTCTACCCCTAATCTCTGGAAAAAAAACTTCCGGCTCGCCTTGTATTTTGTATGCTACCTTGCCGCGCAGACACTATACACTTGCAAACATACATGCCTTCTCAGGGATATAAGCCGGGGCCCATCGGTACAGCAATAAGTACAACGATCGGATACGGCATCATTAACCACTATACCGACTGGTAAATGCATACCGTTTAGAGAAGATATATATAAAATGTGACCATCAGGAACATCATTTTTCGTTTTTTTTCCTTTAAAAAGAAATGAAAGCATTTACGATCATTTGATTCTATGTCGCAATTAAAGCAAAGAAAATTGGACTTCTTTTGAACTTATATATTACGTTGCAACGTTTCTTCAGGATATATCAAACTTTCCCTGAAATTTAATTATAAGATTTTTAATTCATTATAAATAGTGGTAATTTGTTTTTCTTTCGGAGAGCAGAAATTTTTGTGTTCGGGAAAAGTTTTTATATCAATGATTTAGTAACAAATATGTGGAAAATGTCTTCTTCAGTCTTCCCTAGCGTAAAACTGGGAGAGAAATTCTTTAATCTTTCCTTAACGTAAGAGTTAGATATTTGCTCACTCTACCAGGATCTTAATTAGTTTACATGTTTTATTATTCATTACGGGTTCTATATTAAATAAATACGCTGCGCTTTTGGAAAATTATTCTTTTGTGCAGTTTTAATGCTACTATAAAAATTGCCAGGAGATATGGAAATATAACCCTGGAAATTTAGCTTATGGAAAATTTAGCTTTTTCTCTCCTGTGCATTGCACAAACATGGTGCGGCTGTATTGGAAAAAAAAAATTATGTAATATCTTCTGGAAATAATGTAAGAGTTCGAAAGTAGTTACTAAAAAAATATCTATGTGGCTATTTTTAAAAGACGGCCTACGTAATTTTTCCCTTTGTTTCCGGAGTTTTTAAGACATTTTTAAAAATAAAAAAAATCCCCGTTGCGTAATTATAAATTTACCACTTTTGCTTTCCCTCACTGGATAGGTGTTTTTTTTATTGATCTGGAACTCTTTTTCTACAAAAAGAGATTACAGGAGGCATGGTTGCGTTAAAGGTCAATTTTGGTTAATAATTTTGAAATTCTATTAACAGCTAAAAATGCAGAAGGTTAAAACTGAAAAGACTAACATGACGAAGCTTTAACAGGACTGACTTGATAAGAACGCAGATTTGAAGATGACTTTCTTAGGTAACGGAGATTCTCGAGCATACTGTAGAGACATTAGGTTATTTCCAAGCAAGAGACATGAAAAATGAGCAATGCCCCCCCCCGAGGCACTCGAACCTCGGACCTCTCGAATACGTGCCGAATGTGCTGGCCATTACACGACGGAGGCATGTTAAGAAAGCGGGAGAAATACCTTATATAATCCCCCTTTTATAGGGCGACTGCGGATTAAGAACCTCTGGCGCCAAATCCTGGTGGTGGAGAATCATCATGCACCATTTTTTTTAGTTCGGGTGCCACTGTAGAGACATTAAGTTATTTCTAAGCAGGAGACATGAAAAATGAGTAAGGCCCTTGCCGGGACTCGAACTTTGGACCTTTGGAATACGCGCCGAGTGTGCTGACCATTACACCATGAAGGCATGCTACGAAAGCGGGAGAAATACCTTATAAAATAAATATAATAATTGATGAAAATAATAAATGGAAATAGTAAAATAATAAATAATTAATGAAAATAACTAATGAAAATTTATTTGTGCTTAACGAAAACTGTTTCAGGAATATAGAAATCGACAACTATGTGACCGTATCATTCGTCTTTTGCGAAAAAACTGTGATTCTTTTAGACTATTTGTCCAGTTCTCGTTCTTATATTGCTTCGTTTCGGAAACTAAATTTTTGTGGACGCTGTGGAATATTATCCGGTATGGTGCATCCGTAAATCAGAAGTTAGCCGCTTATGAAAATTTTCTAACTATTATTAACGATTGTTGCTGAAGTAAAGAAAATGCAATAGATTTTGCTTCCGTTGACGTCTTTAACGGGATCTTTGGAAACCACACAAGCAAGTAAGTAATCATTATTTTCTCAAAATAAAGGATAATTTTAGCTCAAAAGAGAGTAGTGTTTTAGATAACTGAGCGTATTATGTTTAATTCTATATCTGACAATTTGTAATTCTGCAAACCTCATACATGTCAGATAGAATTCGAATGGTAAGCTTATAAGGTATTTCTCTCGCCTTTTTCGCATGCCTTTGTGGTGTAGGTGTCAGCACGCTCGACGCGTAACCGAGAGGTCCGTGGTTCAATTCCCGGCGAAGGCGTTGCTCATTTTCAAACTCTCTTGCTTCATAAATATCCAATGTCCCTACACTGGCGCCTGAACTAAAAAAGGTGGTGGATGATGATTCTCCACCACCGAGATTTGACGATTCGATCCCCAAAAACCCAGTCGCCCTTTAAAAGGGGGAGTATATAACGTATTTCTCTGGCCTTCTTCGCATGCCTTCGTGGTTTAGTGGTCAGCACGCTCGACGCGTAACTGAGAGGTCCATGGTTCGATTCCCGGCGAAGGTGTTACTCATTTTTCAATTCACCCGCCTCCAAATAAGTACCTAATGTCTCTACAAGCTAAGTAGTCAGTAATATACTTATTATCTTCTATATAGTCCTTCTTTAAACTATCTAAGATACTTTAACATCAGCTTAAGACATCTGTGTTAATTCAAATAGCATCAATCTTAATTATTTGAATGTAGAAATTTTCTTTAATATTTGCGACTTTTATCTAAGTTTAAAATATGTTGAAGCCAGTTTTGTTTAAATGAGGCCTTCTTTTCAAGAGATCCGTAAACAATCTGTAGTTACTGGCTGAATAATTGCATTTTAGTTTAATAGTCTATGAGTCTTATTAAAGAGATACTGTCAGATGAATTCTATGCATATATTAGAGAATTCGAATTTAAGAATCTAGATTGTTTACCAGTCAGAACATCGGTTAATAGCTGAGGCGGAAAGAATTGAGAACTATAAGTAACTATTATAACTCTGCTAGTCGCAAAGCGGTACGGTGTGACTATTATTGCATACCAAACTACATAATCCAAACTCAGTTTTTCGAAATTCATTAGGGAAAGGTATCGCTCTGGCACAATTACTTTAATTGCAAGAATTCGAATCCTGTGACCGAGCTGTTTTCTCTCATCAAGATGATTTTGCATCTGATTCAAGATGATTCAATATTTTCGAGTAGTTCAAGTTGTCTAAAATGATACCACGGCAGTATGTTAAACAGAAGGAGATACGTTCTACAAAAGCTTTCAGGAACGTGAGGAGAGCTGTAATAAAAGCAATTCTGCATCACTAGGATTTCGCGGCTGGTTCCCCCTCATCCTCAATCGCCCTTTAAAAAGGGGAGTACATAAGTATTTGCTCTTTTTCTCATGGCTTCGTGGTGTAATAAAGCGCAATCGGCGCGTATTCAAGAGGTCCAATTTTGAGACCCGGCTAGGGCATTGCACATTTTTAATGCATTAATTCCAATAGATAACTAGATTTTTTTTAGTATTTGAAACAGAATATTTCAATAGCCTGCAAACAGTTTTATCAGAAATTCAGTTACTTTAACCTATAAACTAAACAAAATTTTAGCCTGCATAAATTAAGGTACCTGAGTTTGCACTAGTACTATAGAGTTATTAGGATTATTTATTATTTTTTAAAACAGGAGACATGAAAAATATGCAATAACCTCACTGGCACTCAAACCTGGACATCTCGAAAACGTGCCGAGTGTGCTAACAGTTGCACCACGAAGGCATGCAGAGAGAAGGGAGAAAATACCCTATATACTCCCCCTTTTAAAGGGCGACTGGAAATTAGGGGACCTAGTCGCTAAATCCTGGTGGTGAAGAATCATCATCCAGCACCTCTTAGTTCGGGCACCACTGTAGGGTCATTAGGTTATTTTGAAGCAGGAAATTTGAAAATATGCAATGCCCTCTCCAGAACTCGAACCTGGACCTCTCGAGTACGCGCCGAGTGTGCTAACCGTTACACTACGAAGGCATCTGAGAAAGGAGGGAGAACATGCCTTATAATACTATTAGCAGAAACTAAACAAAAGTGAATGTTCTACTTGCTAAACGTTCAAAGTTGACAATAGGAAATGCCTGAGTGATAAGTGCTTTATTACATAACGTAGTGAATATTTGTAACATAATTAGGCAGCTTTATTCCGCATTTTCATAATATCTTATTTCTGTTATGCATTTCTGAAAACGAGTCTTCTCATGTTATTTCACTAATGCATTATAAGAAATGTATGTTATATTAATGTTATATTAATGTCAACGATATTAATAATTTTTAATGAATGGTATCTAATTTCCTCTATCTTGATTTTTTCTTCATTTAGTAAGTACAAAATGGTGAAAAATCACCAAATAGGTAAACACTGAATCCATGTTCATCAGCCGAGAAGTCTGATTTACACTCATGTTCACAATTTATCTCTACATGTACAAAATTTGACCCAATTAGGTACAGTGTATCTTTGAGATGCCAATCCATTGTCCTTTCTAAAATATTAAAAATATCACTGAAAACACTGCAAAATTAAGGTCAAGCAGAAAAAGCTAATGAGTCGGTAGAACTATTATTATTTTAATTAACCAGTTATTTATATGTTTCAACCTTTATTATCACTTCTCCTTTCCGTTTCCTCACCAGAATACGAATTAGTTTGAGAGTATTTAAGTCGAGGGCTTTGGATTGTAAGACAGAATGTGTTTCACCCTCTCGAGGCCACTTTACTAGTTTTTGACAGCTCTGATAAGATTATGATTCTTCAACTTTGCATTATTGCTGCAGACACGTATCTGTTTTACCTCTGAGAAATTCTGAGCCAATTTAGAAGTTAAAATCAATTGTGTAATCTTTGACTACTAGGCTTAATTTAAATTTGAATTCGAGTGTTACTGTCAGTTACATCGTCACAAGTAGTGGCTGATTTGTAACGATGGACGTACAATTTACATTAAGATTTTGCTTTAATAAAAAGCTTATTTGACACCTTTTCGAGATTGTTTCTACTTCAGACCAAGCGATAGTTCACTCCAAGTCTGTTAGAAGTTTGAAATTATTTTATGCTACCAAAGATTATCAGCAAGATATTTTCCTTAGACTGGGTGCTATTTAACATATTTTCACATTCAACTGCGTCATCTTAAAACAAGTGAAATGTTTACTAATTAAATTAACAATTTTAAAAGTTACATTTATAATAAAAAATTAGCAACTGTTTTAAAATAAAAAAAATCTATGATTCTTAATAAGAAGTTATAAAGGATTTCTCCATCCTTCCAGCATGCCTTCTGGGTACAGAGGTAGCAGACTCGGCAAGTATGTGAGAGTTCCAGGTTCGAGTCCCGTCGAGGGCATTGCCAATTTTTCCCTTCTCGTACTTCAAAGCAACTTAACGTTCTACAAATGGCGCCCGAACTGTTATGTGCCAAATGTTAAATACTAACTGTTACAATAATTTGCCTACAATAATATCAAAACCAAAATTCATATTTTTGCGTTGTGTTTTACTAACCCGAACAACCCCTAAGACCAAGCAGGAGTACTGGTGTTAAGAACATTCACACAAGTCATCATAAGAAAAACTCTGAATCAATTATATATATATAACCAAGGATATTTATTGCAGCATTAAAGGAAGACAATCTTTCAACTTAAATTTTTAGATCTGTGGAGTGTTCAAGTGACTACTTAAAATAATGCATTTAGAATTATAATATATATATTGTTAATTTCAAATATGCACCGAGATGAATTAATCAAAATTTACACCGTAAAAATTAATATTAAAATTTCATATGCAGTTATCAAAACTCTGCTGGCCAGCATACAAATACACAGGAATTTAATGAATCACCGAGCATGGTGTCTTTACCAATATTGATAGAGATTACTTAGTTCAAGAAATTTCTTAATTTACTCAGGTAAAAATTACATACATAAATTTAGCAAATCCCTTAGGCAGTTAGAAAATATTACATATTCAAGTAGACCCGTTGGAGAAAAATGATTACATTTATTCCTACATTCAATTACTCAATTAAAGGTAAAGTAGAATTTAAATTTTTAATCGTTCCTTAATTTGCAAAAGTTAAAGTTAATTCTCAACCAAAAATAGTAACAACTTAAAGTAAAAAGGTAAAATTTAGATAAGTTAACAAATTTAATATCCTGTCTTAATTCATTATATATAAATTTTAATTACATTCCAAGTTAAAGTTAAAAGTCCTAAATAGATTAATAGTGCAGCAGTTGCTTAAATACACAGCCTGGATTTAAGATCCAGCAGAAAAACCCTTGACTAAAAGTTAAATAGAATTTAATTGGAAATTAAATACACATATAATTACTCCTTACATTAATAATTCATCACTGGAAAATTTACTTCAAATAATCAAATCTCTTAAAAAAATTTTTAATTTGCCATATTACTTAGGAAACATGTTCACGGAATTTAAGTCGCAAGCTGTACTAAATTTCAGGTGAAATTAACAATCAAAAGGTTGAACTCACTTGAAGGGAAGAATTGAAAATTTAATTAAGCATTAACTCATCTTATAGATTTTTTTTTCCGGATGTCCCATTCATAACAGGTGTTGAACAAGGCTCTGCCGACGACCAGTCCTTCGCAGATGTTGAACGAGGGAGTCCGGCGAGAAATCTGGACACTTGGATCAGACAATATGAAGATGGTAAAGTGCATTCGTGCAGCAAAACAAGAGCTCCTAAAGGTTCCTCCCTTTTCCGTCTAGTCTCATCCAGGCGAGTTGATGGTAGTACTCGGATCTAAGTGACCGATCAGGCAGGAGCCGGATAGCGGGATTCAAGTTGCATCCACTATGGTGACAATGTACTAATTCGATGAGGAAAAAACAACATTCTCGACTCCAACACGGGGATGGTAAAGTGCGGAGGAGTAAACTTCAAGTGTTTTTTTAGATGTTCATCTTTATCTTATTTCCCATCTCCGGCTCTTCCAGAGGAAGAAAAAATAACGTGCTTCTACAGCTGCGAATCCAAGGCAAAAAGGGCTGAGCATGGCCTTGCATGACGATTTCAATCGTCCAGAATCCAGAATTTTCGAAAATCACCAAATTTGGTGAATTAGTATGCAAATCTCGCCAAACACAAAACAGTGCTGCGAAAACTTAGTTTTTCCTTCTTCACCCAAAAAAAAATTCCACCCTCGCCACCCCCTTCGCCAAGAAGGAGGGGTGAGGGAAAGAATGCGACAAACCTATCACTCCCCTAGCACGCAGTACATGACCTTGACGAGAAAGTGCACAAAACGACGCTTATAGCAGAATAAATTTTTAGACACGAAATTCAACAATTTTAGCAATTAAATGGGCATAATTCTCCAACGGGGCAACGTACAGTCATGAAAGTAGATTCATAAGAAGGGTAAATTTTTTCTCTTTAAGAGGTATAAATTTCAACCATGTGAATAAAAAGGAAGTATTTTTAAATTCAAAATATTACGCAGAAACAACCGATTTCCCATTTGTCTCCTTCTCCCGAACTAACGAACGCGTAACGTAAGAATGAGAACTCTGTTTAACTCGCATACAAGTAATTGATTCAATAACATAAGCAATACAATTCGTGAAGAAAAATTTAGAATAAGCATAAATTAATGCATATAATTTACTCACTCAATAATTAATTAACAAATAACTGCAATTAACTACACATTAATCCATAATTCTAAACTAACCAAAAATCACTACATAACAGAACTAAAAGGTGGGGAAAGACAATTTTTCATCACCAGGATTTGGCGACTGGTTTCCCTTGATCCTCAATCGCCCTTTAAAAGACGGAGTATATATGTATTTGCTCGTTCTTTTCCTCGTGGCTTCGCAGTGTAATGATAGCACAAGCGGCGCGTATTCAAGAGGTCCAATTTTGAGACCGGTTGAGGGCATTGCACATTTTTTAGGTCTCTTGATTCAAAATAACCTAATGAGTGTACAAAGTGGATGATAAACTGTAATTTAAAGCGGCTTTAGCATTCTAAGAATGTGTTGAACTATGCACGTTTAGTAATTTTTAACTTTAACTTAATTAATTTTATTAAAGGCAAATATTTTGCATACATTGAAAAACTGAATTTTGTTAATCATGTCTTCTTGTTTTCCTTTTTGAGCCACCTAAATGCTGAAGGCAGTATAAATCTGGTATTTTGAATTGTGTTTAAATCTAGGGGAAATATCTGCTCGTATAATTATTTTCTTGGTTTTTCGCAAATATAACGCACATTGCAGGATGTTTTCTTTAACTGGTTTCCACGGAAGCGTTTTTTCAGCTCGGCAGATAGGCCTTGCGTGCTCTCCTGTAATCAGTTGGCCACCAGCTATTTTCCTATGCATGTTGGCATTGGATCTTTCATCAGATCTATGGTCTTTAATTTCCGATTTACTTTATTTCTATACAATATTTCTCACAATTTTTGTCTTTACAGTTCTCATCAGCAATATCCGTTATCTGTTTTTCCAAATGCAATTGCATAGCCAGTAATCAGTCCGCCAGTATTCAGACTATTTCAAACCAAACTAACTGAGGAACTAAATACACATAAAAAAGGGTAATTGGCTCCTCCAAAATATTATTTTCTGATATATTCGATATTGCATTTCAATAAGCAACACGCGATTAATACAGCTAATTGTTTTGTAAGGAATAATTTAAAAATAATTCATGTTTCGTATAGTTTATTTTTTTATTCTCTAAATTTTTATTTTCTGAGCTTTCTGTCTTCACACATTTCTTTGTAGCAATGAATTACATTGTTTATCGATCAGAGAATTGTAAAATTGTGTTCAATATTTGAGATCAAGTTCCATACTATTCTGTGTAAAGATTTATGAATTTCCAATACATTTGATAGTTTTTCAGCTATTAATTTTTCTGAAATGATTTAAACACCAAGTCACTGTCTACGTTGTTGCCCGTTTATTCTTAAGTCCTTGGTCATCTATGCTAATAAGTACTTCATTATTTATTTTCGTATCGCCTAATCTTAAAACGGCCCAAATATACATCGTGCAAAACAAAATTTGACTTTATAAAAAGACAAATGAAAATTTATGTACTAAAAAGTTTTATGTACTCACTTTTTAGAATTCACTTTTATTTATTTAATTAATATTTAAATTGTTTTAAAATTTTCAAAATTCAAACTGATCGAAGCTGGACTATGCCAGACACTTGTGCTTGACAGTCGAAATGTAGATCTACGTACACTTTTTTCATCACAATTTCATCTGAAATTTGCCTCAAAAAGTTTCTTTGTTTCAGTGTTTAATCCTGTTTGCTATGAAAAGTATATGGGAAATGATTTCTGCAATATTGCAAATAGTAAACAAAGTTACCACCTGCAGTTTACTTGTTGTCCTCAGTCGATAATACCATACTTTCTTTAGTTTGACTATATTATATTCTATGCCAAGTGATTTATCTCCTCGTTTCCATCAATGTGTTAGTTGAACACTAAAAGTATTACCATTACCTTTATTAAAATCATCAAAAAGCATTCGATATACTTCGCCTAAGAAACTGAATCCGTCGCCAAAAGATAAAAGCGAAAAGTTGTTTCTATTCACCTTGTCATCAGCTATTTCTTTCGCAGGAAATGTTTATGAAGTTAGAGTATGAATGGCGCTATAGTGGTTTTCGCTTAACTAGTTGTTTCACAACTCTTGTTCAAATGTAGAAAAGCATTTCAAATATATATATCAGCCTGCCGATTCGTGTGTTAAGTAATTTGTGAGCATAGGTAATGAATACAACTGAATTGAAGGAGAAAGCCTGTAGCCTAATAGTTTACCACCGAAAGTAATAATTTAACTATTAAGTAAATTTCTTTATCATAGATTATCAATCCAGACGGATAAGATTTCAAAAACGTTCTACTGCTTTGTATATAAAGCCTTAGTGTTTGCGCTTTTATAGCGAAAGGCTTATGTGCCAATAAATAAGCATGAAAGATCAAGTAAACGCAACTCATTGATTTTTTTTAAGTATTTTATTTTTCTCCGAGTGGCAACGAGAGGTGATTATGATAGAAGCCGAGTTGAACGATAACATGTTTATGAAGTACGCACAGTACTCTTGTATTTTTAGTTGTACCATTTCAATGATATGTAAATAAGGCGCGAATAAAAGATTTACTGCGTAAATGCAGAATGCTTAATAGTTTTAAAGAAGGTACCTAACATCTTAGAAGTGGAATTGACAAACATTATTACCAAAGGTTTAATAACGCAATGCCTTAATGTACGTGAAGCCCAAATTTGGAGGCTCGCCAAAAACGAAAGTAGAAAGGTAAATCCATTTATAAACTGTTTACATTATGTTTAAGTATTAAACGGAAAGAACTAAGCATAACTCTTGTATTATTATTTGAAAATAAGATGGCTAATTTGGCAAAGAGCAAGAAATGTAACTTAACGGAACTTGCCTTAAAACTTGATGTAGATGTTTCTTCTGATATTAAAATTGTGGGCTTAAGTGATATATAATTTTGAATAGTAGGAACTATAACGAAGAATTTACTAAACAAATGCTAATTATAAATGATCGTTTAAACAGGGAAAAGTTGGAAATTTTAGAAAAAGAAAGAACATTTGAACTCGAAAAGTTGAAAGCGGGATTCAGAAGTAGCAATATAAATGATTCTGTTCCTTCTACTGTTAGTAAAAGTAATTTTTATCATCTGAGTAAATTAATGTATAAGTATCAATTGAGTGAAGGTGATATACATTTTTATTTAGTCTTATTTGAGAGACAGGCACGACGTATTGAGTTGGAAGAACAAAATTGGGTTTCTCAGATGTATTGTCTTATGAAATAACTCAATTATGCAAGCAGTTATTCGGCTTGGCATCGATTGGTAGAGGTTGCGGATGTCCTACTGAGGGATATCGTGTCAAATTCTGTCCAACTCGTGCCTTAGATCGTCAACATATCGAGCTGGTTGGAGGGCCTTACCTATAATGCCCCAAACGTGCTCAATATGAGAGAGATCCGACGACCTTGCTGGCCAAGGTAATGTTCGGCAAGCACTAAAGCAAGCAGTAGAAACATGTGCAGTGTGGGAGCGGGCATTATCTTGCTAAAATGTAAGCCCAGGGTGGCGTGACATGAAGGACAACAGAACAGGCCTTAGAACTTCGTCGACATACCGCTGTGCTGTAAGGTTGCGACGGACGACAACCAAAGGGATCCTACTATGAAATGAAATGGCACCTCAGACCATCACTCTTGATGGTTGTCGGCCTGTCTGTCGGAAGACAGTCAGGTTGGTATCACACCGCCGTCCGGGGCGTCTCCAGACACGCCTTCACTGGTCATCCGGGCTCAGTTCAAAGCGGGACTCATCATTAAAGACTATCTACTCCAGCCAGTGACATTCCAGTGCGAATAAGCCCGACACCAGTGCAAACGGGCTTGACGTTGTACAGAGGTCAATGGTAGTCGGCAGCCCCCTTTCTGTGAGTCGTCCGTAAATGGTTCTTGCGGTGACAGAAGCACTAGTTGCACGTACAATCGATGATAATGATGCATCTGGGGCTATCAGTGCCGCTCTGATGGTTGCTCACGATTGAAACATTCTGTCGTTTCTCTAGGCCTACCGCTTTTTTCTTGACGCTGTGCGCGGCAATGGTTCACCCGTTCCTGCCGACATCGTCTAATAGGGCATCGCTCCTGCTCAAATCTCGAGCTATTCGCCGATAAGACCAACCGACTTCTTCGAGCCCAACTACACAACCTCTCTCAAATTCTGACATCTGCGCATATCATTCCCGCACTTGTATGCGAGGCATAGTTACTATTACTGAGTACACGGAATGAAATTCGTGAAGAATTTATGACCTGGAATCGTAATTTATCCTCTTAAATATCCTGCCAGTTGCGCTGTAGCGACAATAGTTCATTCATTGGCAGCAAAAATGAAAAATTTGCATTTTCCGTCGAAACCTGTATGCATATCAATTTGTGTCCAATTTGCTTTATAGCTTCATGGTGCGTCGTAGTGCGTCGTTTTTTTTTGTCTAAGAGTGTATAATCCGGAAGCAGAAACTGAAGTGCATACAGACGCGAGCAGCAAAGAGCTGGTAGGAATGCATTGCAAAAAGGTGAAGAAAAAAAGTGTCATTTAACTTATTGCGTAAGTAAAAGAACAACAGAAAAGAATTATCTTTCAAGCAAATTAGAATTATTGGCTATAGTTTGGACTTTGACACGGCTTCGACAATTCTTGATTGGAATTCGATTTACGATAATTAGACTGCCAAGCTTTAGTTTATTTTAACGCAAATAAAGCTTCAAATCCTCAGATCGCAAGGTGGAGTTAGCTGATCCAGGAATACAATCTTAAAATAAAGCACAGACAAGGTAAAAAAAATGAGTCACCTAAATGCATTGAGCCGATTGCCAGTTGATCAGCCAGAAGAAACCTTAGACTCTATAATTGAGAACAACTTGAAAGTTTATTTAACGCTAACGATAGATGAATAAATTCTTATGATTCAGCATTCAGATCCAAAATTACGCAAATTAATAGAGATTTTAAAGAAAAAGATAAATGATAGAATGAACGTATGTGACTGAAAATTACGTTTTGAATAATAATCGATTGTTTCGTAAATTAAAAGATCGGGAAAAGGAAAAATTGTTTTACGTCATGCCTAAGTCGATAAGAAAAGGTATTGTAGTAAAATTTCAAGATCTTTTGGGACATTTTTTAGCAGATAGAACTGTTGCCAAAATCAAGGAGTCATACTGGTTTAAAGGAATGAAACGATATGTTATGCGGCAAATTTCGATGTGTTTCGAATGCCTAGTAAATAAAATGCCTAGTGGTAAGAAACAAGAAGTACTGTATCCAATTAGACCTGGTAGAAGACCTTTTGCAATCATACATGCAGATCATTTAGGACCATACGTAAAACGTCCAAGAGGAAATACAAAATTATTTGTAATTGATAATTTCACAAGATTTACACGTTTATATCCTATGAAAAGTGCTGCAATCGACTATGTGTTAGTTGCATTGAAGAGTTTTGTAAATGATTTTGGGTTACCAGAAAAAATTATCAATGATAGAGAACCATGTTTCACAGCGAAGAAATTTCGAGAGTACTGCGAAAATAATGGAATCAGTCATACGCTCAATTCAACTCAACATCAAGTGGTAATGGAATGGTGGAAAGAGCAAATCGAACAATTTTGGCTACGATTAAAACGAATATGGAAAATTAGAATCATAGGGACTGGGACAAAAAGATTAAGGATTGCGAAAGGAATTTAAACAATATGATAAATAATACTACAAATAAAACTCCTTTCGAAAGCTTCACGGTTATTCACCAAAATTCAACGACGGATTGATGAGGATGATTACAGACGAAGACTCAAATGAATGGGATGATCCAGTTATCTTACAGAATGAAGCTAGAAAAAGAATTGAAGATATGCAGATGCAAAGTAAAGCAAATTATGACAAGAAGAAAAGTAATTCTTTAACATTCGAAGGAGGAGAAATAGTAGTTTTGAGAAGAGTACTTAAATCAATAGGAGAATCAACCAAAACACAACCAAAATATCGAAGATCTTTTGTAGTTACAGACGTTTTACCAAGCGATACCTATAGAGTTATAAGGTATTTCTCCCGCCTTCTCCGCATGCCTTCGTGGTGTAGTGGTCTGCATGCTCGACGCGTAACCGAGAGGTCCGTGGTTCGATTCCCGGCGAAGGCGTTGCTAATTTTTTAACTCACCTGATTCCACAATAACCTAATGTCTCTACAGAGTAACTCAATTAGAAGAGAAGGTCAAAGGTCGTTTCTTTAGTACGGCAGCTCATGTGAGCCAATTGAAATCATGGCAGTGTCAAGCTGAATCAGAGGAGGACGATGATGATGGCGATGACGTTAGTGTTACTGATAATGATAACAAGACGCCGCATATTACTAAAACTAGGAGACGGAAAAAGAACAGAAAAGGACGGTGAGTCTATTTGACAATTAAAAGCTTTCGAACTCTAAATTTTACTATTATAAATTTAATTTTGTTAAGTATACGTTTTTGATGTTACGAGGTCGTAACTAAATCAGGATGGCCGAAAATGAACGCAAAGCGTTGATTTTTAAAAAAAATTTGTTTTTTCACCGATTGGCAACGAGAGATGATTATGATAGAAGCCGAGTTGAATGATAACATGTTTATGAAGCGTGCATAGTAATCTTGTATTTTTAGTTGTACCATTTCAATGATATGTAAATAAGGCGCGAATAATAGATTTACTGAGTAAGTGCAGAATGCTTAATAGTTTTAAAGAAAGTCTCTAACAATCATATCGATGATTTACACTCAATAAGATTATCGAAAGATTAAAGATATCTATAATCACATACAAATGACCTAGGAATCCTATAAAAGGTGAAGGCTGATTTGGATAGACTATTTCAGACTAGCAAAAATATTTTAAGACTATATCATTGAGGTCTTTTAGAGTTATAATATAGGATTAGATTAGTATGGAGCCTAAATGATCGGCATAAGCCAATCAGATCGGCAAACGCGTTAATCAGAGAAATTTGACGCCACAGAAATTCAAACAAACTTAAGATTCAGACAATGGTTCATTGGCGGCCATAATGAGATCGACCTATATACAGAGCGGCCTTTGCATATACATTAGCAAAATAATACTGAAATATATTAAGAAAAGAAATAATATGAAGACTACATAATTTATAAAAACTAGAAATAATTTGCAGTAAATACAGTTACGCTTTGAGGAATATTAGCGCCAACGAACACATATTAGAAAGGTTGAAGATAGTTTACCTATCAAATATTCACTTGATCGGATTCAAAGCAATTTATAGCAGAATAGAGAAGAAGGTTATCATTTCGTCGGTCTAATCTGAGTTCGATTCCATAAAAGCAGAAGGATTATGAGCTCTTATTTCTTCTACATGTACTAGAATGAATGTTGAAATTTGTACCTTAATGTTCGTAAGATTTATCCTAATTTTAATAAGAGTTATTTTAAGTTTATGCACCTATTCTACCTCTTCTAGCTTCAGCTTACAATTTCCTACTAGAATGTATTTTCAGAACCGCGTTTATTGCAAATGAGTAAGAGTAGTATTTAAGTCGATGCTTCACTGACTTCTTTAGAGAGCCAGAGTTTCTAACTAGCGCGCGTTTGTCTTTGGGCTATGTCTCTCTCTAAGCTATTGCTACGCTCGGCCGTACTTCAGGCTCTTGATAGCTTCGCCTACTTTAATTGAGATTTAGGGGCCAACTACTTCGAATTCTGACGGCTTCGGCTATATCTTTTATATATCTTTTAGTTAAGCATTAGTTAAATTTTAATTCTTATTAATTTGAGTTAAAGCCCAAGTGGAGGCTTTGCTGTACGCTCTGAGATAGGAGCAGACTGTGATGATCTTTATTTTTAGAAATAAAGGGTAATTAATGCTTCTTGAGTCTTACGTCTCTGTTCACACATTCAAGCGATTATTCGCTTATCGATGTACAGGGTTCCTCACATTGAACTGTGAAATAAAAGGGTGGAACCCCACATGTTGTTCAAATGAAAGGCTTAACTCTGGCAGTATGTCTGACTGCTTAAAATCAGTGCATTTTGCCGTCATACAGCTACGTACTTAAAATATCTTACAAATATGCCCTGCTGCTTTCTAAAATTAATTTTCATCATGATTAAGAATGCTAATATTTTTTTTGTACTTTGTTATTTTTTATCGTAAAATCGAGAAATCTTTTAAATTTTAAATCTGTCTTTTTTATTTCTTTCAGTTAACCAAACGAATTCCTATAACTCAGCGATAAAAACAAAATAACATAAACAAAACTTTTGAAACGAGGGAGATAACCTGCATTTAGAAAGAATGCGAAGAAAAGCCGCTGTGGCCAAAAATTTGTCTCCTCAGGAAAGAAAATGGCTGTGGTAAAATATTCTGCTAAAGCTCAAAGAACAAGTATTCTTAAGCTTTTCGCTTCCCACCTGAAGTTTATATGCATATAAATTCTGCTACTGAGAATGCTTCACTTTTATCACACTCGCATTTTTGCTTCCTCTAAACGCGCGTATTTTGTCGACTGAAAAATGTCCCATTCCGATCACGTCCCATCATAGATCTACATGTTCTATTTCTATACGGCTACGTGACCAGGAACTGTAAAATGCAACCGCCAATAAGTAGGCTTTTGGTTCATATTTGACTACCATGTGTCAAAGAAAAACTGTATTCTCTAGAATACTTTAACTGAAAATTTCCTATTGTTTTCCTTTTATAGGGAACGTATATTGATGAAAATCAATATCAAAATGCTTAGCCTAAAAAGGTTTATTTCAAGTGCTAAACAGCCCTTCTGCAATGCATAGGATTTAACTTAAGTTTGGAAAAATTAATCAAAAATGCATAATTCATTATTTTCAACAATGACAAATATTTACTCTGGAAGTGTATGATATACAGCCTTTCCCCATAATCAAAACTATTTTTTATAAGATGATTTATTTGTTATTTATTTTTTTAAATAAGAATACTTATTTTTGATGAAATTAGGGGTACTTAAACCGATTGTGATCACCCTCTTTTGTCAAAGAGACTATAAATATATAATCAACCGAGTCGTAGTGACTATTCACAGAAAAGAGGTGAACCATAATGAAAAGTTAAAGTCCACCCTTATTTGCATATCTATATATTAAGCGATTTCGGAATCCGTATCAGGGAGATACTTTAGAAGAAACTCTCACGTCCGACTATTAGAATATGGTATGTGCAGCTGCAAAAATTGAAAGAATTGGATTGTATAACCTTTACTGGAGTTAGAACCAGTAGGCATTCGTACAAATACTTTGCTAATTTTTGTGGAATAAAATTATCCGTTTTACTAATATGTTGTTCTGTTTATTTTATTTACGTAACAAGTATTTTATGTCTGGAATCTTTACTGTGATTTCTCTCTTTCCGTTTTACCATCAGAACGTAAATTAGCCCGGCGTACATAAGTAAAGGTTTGAAATTGTTAAGTCGGAGCGTATTCTGCTGTTTGTAGGCCACGCTACTAGTTTTGCTATTCTAGATAAGAGTTCTTACCTTTGGCTTTGCTACTTGCCGACAGTTAGAATCCCGGCGGAGAATTCCTGATCATCTTCACAATTAAATTACTGTACTTAGCTTTGGGTATAAGCTACTAAAATTTAGTTCTACTTTTAATTTTCTACTTTTAGTTTCTCTCTCTAAGTGCTGGCGGGCTTTGGAAGCATCAGGAGTGCCTTCTGTTAGTCTTTTTTGATCTTCTGTTAACCCTTAAGTTTCTGTACTTTAATTTTAGTCATAGCGATGAATCGCGTTTAGACTCCAGAAATGTTAAGTCACAATTTACAGTAGTAAAAGACGTGTAAAGACAGTAGGATTTATTTCGTAGCAGGATTACTGAAAAATGAGGAACGCCTTCGCCGGGAATCGAACCCCGGACCTCCGGATTTTACGTCGAGTGTGCTAACCATTACACCACGAAGGCATGCGAAGAAGGCGGGAGAAATACCTTATATACTCCCCCTTTTAAAGAGCGACTGGATCCCCAATCGCCAAATCGTAGTGGTGGAGATTCATCATCCACCACCTTTTAGTTCGGGCGCCAGAGTAGAGACATTAGGATTTATTTGGTAGCAGCAGTACTGGAAAATGTGCAACGCTTTCGCCGGGAATCAAACCACGGACCTCTGGGTTATGCATCGAGCGTGCTGACCACTACACTACGAAGGCATGCGAGGAAGGCGGAAGAAATACCTTATAGACGTTAAACATTATAATATCATAAAATAATTATTCTTATTTTAAATGTGAAAGAAAGATGCGTTTCCATTGACTGCTGGGAACTTTTTCCCTCTTAAACGCTTGCTTTCATGCTGTCATTGGAAGCAACTTCGACTGGCAGTTTGGAATGTACGACTTCCAATCCCCCCCTCCCCCCCCGAGAGCATTGTTGATGTTTCTGTTCTAGTGGAAATTAATCTCTCTATGTAATGTCGATGAAAATCGAGACATGTCTTTCGTGAATACAGCTACAGGTCAATTTTAGTTGCGCAGTAAAATGGCAGACATACTAGAGGAAACGTACAAGGTGCTATCAAAGATCATTTCTGGCCCTTTTTTTCAGATAAAGGTGAAATCATGTTATTAGCATGTAATTTACATTTCTATTTCTAATTTACATGTACTAGTTTATATTTGTTTACATCTAATACAGTTTATATTTACCTTATATTCTTATAACTTACCTTTTCAAGAAACAAGAATGTAGCATGGACGTCCAACAGTCTGCGTCCACGATTCCTGTATGATTTTTTCCCCTGATATTTTTTTTCCATTGAAATGTTTTTCCATTTATCGTACTTTTATGGTAAAATTTAAAATATCACGAATTTTTTAAAAATAGGGAATGCACTGAATGCAATACTCTTTCATAATATGCAGGAAAATACTAAATGAATTAAAAACGTGTAAATGTTGAGAGATGGGAATCATACTTGCACCAGTACTTTCTTTTATTGCTTACAGAAATTTCTTTTAATAACTGAATAAATTCAAGTTTTTAAGTTATGCATCTGTAATTTTTATGTTTCAGTTTTATTTCATTTCTTTCACTATCTTCTGAAAAGTAAGCACTATTATCGACAATGCTGCAAGAGAAATTAAATCATTTTTTTTAATTATGAGAAGAAAATCTGTTCCTTTAAAAACAGAATGTTGTTCCCAGTTTAGGTAATTGAATACCTAAAGTGAGTATTATTATCGTTCCCTTTTATATGAAAATGAGGAGGTTTACATGAGGCTGCTTAAAAATGATGGCCATATTTTAGATTAGAGGTTACCATTTTTTCCACTTTTTTTCCTAATGGATAAAATTTGTAGCAACAATAATCCGCTTCTACTCAAAAATGTCGTCAGTAGTAGTCATACATATAAATGCAAAGTAGCATTTAAATAAAGTACTTAAAAACGGAGTTATTCGGTGCCAATGGCTTCATTATTCTCTGAAGACTTAGTTTGCAACTGATAAACGGAAAAAAGGAAGAAATATAGAAGATCAAATTCCTTTTTTTCGCATTTTTATAATCACGAATGAAAAGGTTACTGCACTTGTGTATATAAACAAAGAATAACTGCATTGACTGTGAACTCAAATACAACATAACTACAGCCTTTGGTAAGGAATGTGGAGCTCTAGAATATTTAATATATTAATCATTAATTATTATTATTTGATTCATTTTATATCTTTAAGGCTAGTTTTAATATATAGGCAGAGAAATCTTTTTAACAGTGTTTTCCGAATTAATGACAATTTCAAATGCAAATTAATTACAAGCACAAAAGTTTAAAGCAAAATAAAGAAAAACTAAGTTAACTTTGAAATTGTGTCAGTAGGCGTAGCATAAGTCGATTTATTACAGTATTATAAACTTTCAAATGAATAAAGTCTACTTATTTCATTAACAGTTTGCATGTAACCGCAAAATCAAAGCCCTTAATTAGTAAATAATTGTACAAATAGCAACCTTGTTTACCATTTAATCCTCCTGTTTGTAAGCGGTTCCTCTCTGGAAGGCTTCAGTTTGGTTTAAACGCCATTTAATTTCCCCAATGGCATCCTGCTCCACCCACGAGTTTCCTGGGTATGTTTCTGTTTATCGCAACTGAGTACTTTCCCACTCCTCCTACCTTCCCATTCCTATTCTTTTAATGTGTTATTGATGCCTCACGTACTCGTTTTCTGAACATTGAACAGACAGTTTCTAAGAGAAACTGAATGCCACATAAACATATCAGTTGTTAGGTTTCATCTATATGCTTTATTAGTTAGTTTAAAAAGACATTTTGTATAATATATTTTGAAGAGATTGTATGACGAAATGTCTCATGCGAATGACTCCTATTTAAGAGCTAATTCTAGTAGTAGAACATCAAGCTATGGCATCCCAGCATTAGATGGTACTTTTAATATAAAAAAGGTCTTAAATTTGTATGGGAAGCATTTAGAAAATCATGTCTACGAGAAAATTGTTTTGCATAGCCGAATTAATGAAAGAAATAAGAATTCATTCTCATACGCTCAAAATAACGGAAAATGCTGCTAAACGAAAGCTTTGGAGACCGTATAACGTATATCGTTAAAGCTAAATTATTTATATTTAGTTTCGAACGAAGATTTCTAAAAGATAGGTTAGAAAAATATTAATGTAAGTGACAAAAGTCAAAGTCATGTAATATTTGAAAATTTAAAAGCTAATTTTGAATATTGGCTCCATTTCCACCCAAGAAAGGCACACAAAAAGTAAATATCCGTTTGACGTGCTTCGCTTCCATTTATTAAGGAAGTCAGTCGTTTTAAGACAACTAGCTCTCGACTGCACTGTCAAACAACTAATGTAAAATTTTGCTGTTTATATACCGTGTCAACACTTTATCCGAATTCTCTTTCCACAACCATTGGCAGTAAACACATACTTTCATTTAGAAAAATGTTTTAAATGAAGCAAATATGCACGTTTTGGCATTCTTAAATTTAAGAAATGAATTTTTCAAAAATTGCGAAATTAAACCTAACTTTTTTTCTATATATTACTATACGTTTCTCCGTCAGTCCTATACTTACATTTAAAAAAACTCGTTACGAAAGCTGTAAAACAAAATCTTTAACTTCCCTACAACAAAACTGACCAAAGTATTCAATATTTATATCCGATTTGTATTCAGGGGCTGTGCACAAATTTATACGTGAACTGTTTTCATTTGTAAGTAATTAAAAATAAAATAACAGTTTAGAAAAGGGTTTCTGATGTTAAGAACTTATGTGACGAACGAGCGTTTCTATACAGACTGTTGTGAGGTATATTAATCAATGTAATTTTTGATTTCATAATAGACATCCTATTCACAGATTTTTATAGAATTCATTATCTAGAAAACAACAACAAGCTTAAGCACTGGCACGTAACCAATTCGTAACGTTACTTGCATTAATTTAAAATGAAAAATATTTGTGCTACAATGAATTTTGTATGATTACTAGATTCTGATTCTAAAGTAAAAAAAAAAACTTCAAAAGAATATCAGTAATCCAGAAAGGAATAGCAGAATATCACGAAGAAAAAAAAAGGAAATTAGAATGCTCAGTAAATCCACTGGGGAATGGTGAATTGTGATGTTACAGTGACATGTTTTTATGTTAGCTGATGGTTCAGATTTTATAGAATTGGTAGACTTTATAGTTTTTCGGTTCGCAAATATATTATTCTAGAGCAACAATTTTTCTCGTAACATCATTATTTTCATCGAAAATTACCACGTTAAGTATTTTTATACGCTATGATTTCTTCTGGGGGTGATTTGCGGTGCAGCTTTTATATATATAATGATCAGAATCTCATCTTTTTCCACAAATGCAACAACTTCTGTTTGTTCTTTTTATTGAACATTCCATGTGAGAAAATGGTCCTTACATGTGATGTAATCTTTGATATAGAAACCAATGTTTGATTTAGAATCATTAACCAGGAGAATAATCTCATGAATACGTCTACCTTGATCTGAGGTGTCCTATTCATTTTGTGAGGAAACTTTTAGTGTAGAAATTATACGTTTTGCATGAGAAATTTACCACTGAATATTAACATCAGTTGTATTTTGATTATTCGTAGCTTCTTCGGCAAGGATACCGCTTGTCGAATGGCTTTTGCTTTCTATGGCTTCGGATGCAGCTGAGATATATTTTGAGTTTCATTGTTATTCCGTAATTAGTTGTAAGTTTGTTGGGCAACTGGTGACGAACATCTGAGGTTTGCTATAGAGCTGACTGCAGAAAGTCAGCTTCAGCAGTTATTAAGTTGGAAGATGTAGATGGAATAGGAACATCTAACAGCTTTATAAGGTTTAACAGTTATTTTAAGTTTTGTATCTTTCCTATTTAATTCTAATTTCAGCTTATAATTTCCTGCCAGAATATAAATTCAGAAAAGCAGTTAATGCAAATGAGAAAGAGTACTATCTAAGTCGTGACTTCACCGACTTCAAGAGAGGGAGTCTGATTCCCTGACCAGCGCGCGTTCGCCTTTTGGCTACGTCTCTCTTAGCTGTTACTACGCTCGGCCATACTTTAGGCCCTTGCTCGGCTTCGCCGATTTAATTAATACTTAGGGGCCAACTAGTTAGATTCTGATAGCTTCGGCTATACCTTTCAAATAGCTTAGTTAAGCTAGTTTTTGTTTAAATTATTATTATTTTAAGTTCTAGCCCAAGTGGAGGCTTTGTGTATAGTTCCAAGTAGGAAGTGATTGTAAATATACTGAAAAATAAAGGGTTTTATACCCTTCTTAAGTCTTACGTGTTCTGTTTACATACTTTAGCGATTATTCGCGTGTTAGTGTTCGTGGGGTTCTAAGTCAAAACTTTAGATTTAAGTAGTAAAACCCCACAGCTTCTTTGACAGCTATTAGCTCTATCTAAATAATCTTATTTTGAAGACGTAGATGTCTTTTTTTTGTGAATTACTGTATAATTATCATGCAGAGCAATAGCGCTATCCTATTTGTTATCGAGTCTCATGCGCTCTATGCTGGCCAAGCTAGTGTGCGGGAATTTGATACATTCTTTTGTTTAACACAAAAGAAAGAAATCAAAGTATAACAGATTCGAATATATGGAGGTCAACCGTGCCAGTCCATCAATTTGAAGATTGGATATTCAGGCAGTTCTGCGATCTGTTGCATCGATGTCTTTCTTTGAACGTATCTGGAAAACCTCATTGTCAAGCCAGAGACTGATTCTCCTGAAGAGCTTGCCACAGATTTAGCCTTCCTGTTACAAAAGTTCGTAAGTATTGGTGTCTTCAATATTGTACGCCAATCAACTTTGAGTTATTGTGATGCATTCACTGCTACTGGTGGTCGTACATTTAAGTCATTCGTGCAAGTATTAAATATTACTTTTTGTAAATATCAGTGAATAAAACGGGTTTTCGTTTTTAATGAATTATGTATTTATCGTGCTTCAGCATTAACATTCACATTTCTTCATGTATTGCACAGCATACATTACGAAAATTTTTACTTTCGCCGTATCCTATCCTCATTTAAATTTGTGACAATGTCCTCAGACTACACCTGTATATGCGAATACCAAATAAAAAATCTTTGTTACGAAAAACTTTCAATACAATGAATGTGCAAAATCTGCAAGGTAGCATTCCCGAAATATGAAACAGTTTACACAGATTTAGAAATTATGTTAGGAATATAGGTAAACTTTAAATTTTTGTTTACAAAAATGCAAGCTTCAACCAAGAAAGACTTCTTATGCACAAAATATTTTTTTTAATTTGTCGATTATTTCGAAATTTGTTTTGAATTTGTCTATGACTCTGATGCTACAATTTTGCATTTTTTTACACGCTTATTTTAATCTGTGAAGGTGGAACTGATAGAGATTACTTTGATTATTTGAAATTTTTATATAATTTCAAATATTAAATTTTAATTTACATTTCTTTTGGTTAAAAACAGACTGTTTTATTTTGTTGCACTAACTCCCTGATGACGATGCAGCGAAAGATATAAATTTCATTTCTGTTTTTGGTTTTTGGCATATTTTGCTTTCCTCTTTTTCTTGCTACTGTGCTTATGTTTTTTGTTTTCGCGTGTGATTTATTCTATCGCTCTAAAATAGAGAACTTAAGAATTTAATTTTTATTCGTGTTCTGACAATCAGGAGTTGATTTCAGACTCCCGCCTTTTTGTTTCGTCCACCATGGTAACACAAGCTTCTTATATTTTAAAAATGAGATTTTTAGAGTGAAGATAATAACAACTGTTGGAGATGTTGAAAAACGATTTTGAAAACAATAAATATGTTCAAAGTTTCCTGCGCAAAATACTGAGATATATATTTTTACAGATTTCCTATTTTCTTTGCTGAAGGAGGATTTAGATAAAATAATATGCTCATGTCAAAAAGGAAAAAAAGATAAACTAATACTGCATTGAAAGAGCATATACAATTGTCTAAGGAGATAAGAACAGACGTCAGCAGAGTTAAGGAAATGCCAATCTTCTAAAACAGTAATTCAAATCTGTAACACCAGACATAGATAAGATTCTTACGATTAGCAGATGTAAGAAATAAAAATGTTACTGCAGGCTCTTTTAAATTAAGAAATAAAATGCAGTCTGGCAAAAATACTGTCAAGAGACTTGAACTAATTTCTCTCAAAAGTAATATGCACATAAAAAGTATAAATCGGGAATTATGAACATAAAAAGATGAAAAATAATGACGTCATTTTAAATCTCACTTCTTATTATTAATTCGAATCATAACACAATGCCTTGTTTAAATGACTTATCTGTTTTTGAATAGTCAGAAGCGTGTATGGAACTCATTCAACTGAAATGCTTGTCTTTCTTTAAATGAGATAACATGCCAAGATGTCTGCTTAGCGTATTGGATGGTTAGTTAGAGACTATGTAAGGTTTATCCTAATTTTATAACAGTTATTTTAAGTTTATGCACCTTTCCTATCTTTTCTAGCTTCAGCTTGCAATTTCTTACCGGAATGTATTTTCAGAAACGCGGTTAATGCAAATGAGTAAGAGTAGTATTTAAGTCGATGCTTCGCTGACTTCTTTAGAAAGCCAGAGTTTCTGACTAGCTCGCGTTTGCCTTTGGGCTATTTCTCTCTCTAAGCTATTACTACGCTCGACCGTACTTTAGGCCCTTGATAGCTTCGCCGACTTAATTGACATTTAGGGGACAACAACTTAGAATCCTGATAGCTTTGGCTATATCTTTTAGTTAAACATTAGTCAAGTCTAAATTCTAATTAATGTGAGTTCAAGCCCAAGTGGAGGCTTTGCTGTAAGCTCCAAGATAGGAGCAGACTGTTTTCACCCTTATTTTGAGAAATAAAGTTAACCCTTCTTGAGTCTTACATCTCTGTTCACACACTCAAGCAATTATTCGCTTATCAGTATAAGAGGTTTCTCACATTGAACTGTGAAATAAAAGGGCGGAACCCCACAGCTAATAGGTCGATATTTCGAGACTAGACGACGATAATAAGCAATAGGTTTGAAAATTTAGTGAATTATACTCTGAAATCTTGAAAACGGAATTCAGTTTTTCTCAAGTTCAAACTTCAAATAACAAAAGCAAAATATCAAAATTCGAAAATCGAATATCAAAATAAGTTGATTTGTGAGCAATATAGCAATGAGTAGTTGGGGAGATTTTGCTCATAGAGAATAAATTCCATACGTTTTTATTCCGGCGTCTTTAACGTCAAGTTAAAAAACGAAGTTTAATCTAGGATGTTTGTATACCTATATTTCTACATTTTCCCACAGATATCTGCTTATTTATTAACAAGAGTGAAATGAAAGCATGAAAGTTGTTAATGCGTAAAGTTTCATACTAAATGAAAGAATTTACTTACAGATTAAAATAATTGCAACTAATCCAGGCTCTAAGTAAATTTTGTTCTTTTGGATACTGGTTTTCTTATAATTCGGATTGTACGGGTATGGCATGTTTGAAAAAAAAGTAGTCTTAAAAATAAGTCTTAAATTATTCTCCCCATACAAACATATATAACAATATATACATATACACAAAAAGATATAATAGGCTAAAAGTTTAAAAAAAAATTTGTAAACTCGTCCTGCGCTGTAGCTGCAGGATTGAAGTAAAATACATTTAAAACATATGCAGTTAATATTAAATGGAATAAAAGCAAGAGATCAAATTCTCTACAATATTAATAACTTCAACCGTGCGTAAGAGGTTTAATATAATGTCCAAACAAATCAAAATTAAAATAAGAATTGAAACTTCAGTTCAGAACTCAATCATCCGGGGAAAATGAATTAAAGCTTCACAAAAGTCGGTTAATATGTGTTCTAAACCATGTTTCGTTTTCCTGGTTCATTTGAGATCCAAAGCCGAAAAAAACATTCAATTAAATTTTCATTTAAAACATTGAAATTTATATAAAACCGAAAAATCGAATGTCAAATGTACCAGATGTATGTATGTATATATAACGTAATTCAATATCTTGTTAAAATGTAAATATACAAGGAGTATTTAGATACAAGAAGGTTTTTCCTTTAAAATGTTTTTCTAGCAATTTTATTAAAGGAGGTGAAAACGAAGTGAAACTAAAAAGATGGTAGAACGCACATGCAACTCTGGAATTGAATTTGAGGAAAATGAATGACTGCGAATATTCTGAGTTTGGCCTTGACAAGTTGAATATGGGTTTTATTTTTCTTCTCTTTGAAAGAACATTTTGCAATGCCTTGATAAATAATCGATGAGAGAACCTTCTATCAATAGGAAAAGCTCTTAAATAACTTTCTGAATCTAGCAAAAAACGAGCTGAGAATATATATATTCAAAGTAACGAGAAGGTACGAGAAGAAAGAAAGGAAAACAAGCAGGCATGGTATTCAGTCATTTAAGCTGCGTCCTAAAATGAAATCTCCTTGTTGGAAGGTAAAAAAGAATAATGTAAATAACTTAAAAACGAATAAAAATGAAACAAATATATGAAATATGCACATAATTGCAAACATATAAATGAAATGAAAAATAAGAGATAACCTGCCTAAAAATTAAAGATAATAAACTGGAAAGAAATTTTGTGAGATGCAGTCTTCAGGAGCACTTGATTTAACCATACTTCAAACACAAATGATAACACTTAAGAAGTAGTCTTTGCAGTGCATTTGAAATAAGAAAAATTACTAGAAATTTAAATTAATTTCCTCTAGGAAATATAAAAGCAGCATATGTAAAGCATATTTAAGGAATTATTGCATACCACCCAGCGAGGTATCATGTTGTAAATGATTAGCATTTCCAGTTAGCAACTGGAAGATCTATAGTCTGAATCCCAGCAAAGACACGCTTACTCCAAAACCTAGTAGTCTGTATAGCGGATCGCGAACTGCAGATGTAGTAAACAAAAATTCATCATCATCCTGGATTTGGTAACCTTCACTTAAATTCTTCCACAGTTCCCTTTAAGTGTGTAAAGATGAAGTAAGTAATTATTGCATTTCTTTATGTTGTGGTAGTATAAATAAGCAACTGCAAGGATTAGTGTTTGGAATACCAGCAGTCGATTTTTTACTTTTCCAGCACTGATAAACCTATTAGTATCTGTAAATTTATCTAATAATCTAAATTATCTTATCTAATTATTCTGACCCCAAAACCACTAAACCATATGTCCATAATAAACTAATGTCCAAACCATAATAAACCATACTTTATAAATCAGACTACTAATCGGTTATAGTTGGTTAGAATTGGAATGCAGAACGTAACAATTGAAACTCAATATATTAAGTAGAACAGCAACAAAATAAGTGAAAAGTCTCTAACGCTGCTTTAAAATGCTGAGTTTTATCACTGTTTAGTTTCCATTAACTTGGGCTTAGAGAGGAAGTTCTTTGGAAAATATTATATTTTTGTTCAATTTTCACTTAGCACATCAATCATTCTGATTGATTTTTTGAAGCCCAACATCATTCTGCTTTCAACGGTGTAAATCGTTATTTGAAATTTTAAATCTAGCTCTTTCGTGCTATTTTCACCTTATATGATTTCATGCAGCTTTATATCATGATATTATGTAAGTAATATGTGAGATATTTCAGTAAAATATCAGAATAATAGTTTTGTAGTTGCTGTGATATACTTCCCTTCCTTCCATAATTCAAGTGAAATAGTTAAAGTTCTGTTAAATGATTTGTTAACTTATGCAGATGATTTTTTTCTTTTGCATTGCAATAGTCAAATGCGGCATGTCTCATGCTGTAACTTTATGCTGTATGGCATTTATCTATGATTAATAGTTCTGATTGATGAATCACTTTGCTTATAATCTCAAGGCGGTTGATTTTTAAATAAAAATGAGATGAACATGGTGAATTCTCATTTTGAATATTCGTTTCAGATTCACTTGGTAATATCAAAACACCTTTCTATTTATATAGTAAGCATTTGCTATAAAAGTTCATACTTAAATGTAATATAAGGAATGGTAAACTTTAAAAAGCAATGAAAAAGATAAATACAACCAATTTGATTTGAAGTCTGAAAACGTAATGATATTCCTTCATTATGATTCTGACTTTTGTTATAAAAGCAAGTGCATCGTCACAAAATAAATTACATTGGATTGGCTAGACGTTCCCCACCAATTATATATAGGTAATACAAATTATTTAGAATTTAAAAAGGAAACAAAATCCACAACAGTCTCCTAACGTCGTATAGAGCGTTTTTGGATTTTTTTTTTGGTGTGTGTGTTCCCAAAGTTCCACATACTGTGTATATGTGGGGCCCAAAATAAGCTGCAACTAATTCATCAGAGACAACACTCGACAATTAAATAACAACTTTACAGGGTGGCCTACGAAAATTTTTTCCGCCACTGGCGATGATGTGAAGAGCATTATTGTCTGATCTGATGTGCACAGAAAGTGGTAATAGGAAGACAAAATAAATCTGGTACAGAGCTTCATGTGGCGGCACCGAGTCGTCGGATGTATTGCTAAGTTCATATAGGTATTGCAGCCGAGAAAGGGCTTTGTGTACGGCCAGTGGGCGTTTACTGCTTTTGTTTTGCGATGCTGAATCTTTAAAAGTTGTTATTTACATTTTATATTGCATTTGTCTCGCAGTTATATGCACTGTCCAGCATGTATTTCTATTGCTTTCATAATATGTCATTCAGAGAGTGAAATTGTCACAAATTACTTAAAGTTGATAAAATTTTGCATTCGAAACTTTTACAAGGAATTCATAACATTTCTTTTATGTTGAAGATGAATTTTGCGACAAAACATTTCCAGTCATCTTGCCTTAATCTCAGAAAATGTCACGTGACGCAACAGAAAATATTTCTTGAAACCCATTAATCTGTTCTAAAAGCCTCGGTTACGATACTGACATGCATTTACGTATTCTACTCGTCACATAGATGGATCAAGGCAAGCAGACAGGATCAAGGGACTGTAGTACACTAGAATAGGAACCACCCAGAAAAGAGTAGTCCATGCACGGTTATATTGATTACTCCCCTCCGAAGGCGATCCCAGGAGGAGGAACAACAGGAGGGCAATCTTTAGCATTATTTAACATGTAGCCATCATGCAGCCAGAGACAGATTTGATAGTACCGTTACAATCCCTGTCGAGCCTGAACGAAACACCGTAGAACGGTGGTTCTAGACCTGTGACGGCAGCTAATCTTCCACATACTGTCTACTTCCAATATATGAACGTTACGAATGACCAGTTTGGGAGCGGTCCAGCCTGATTAGTTATACACTCACGTTTGTGAAAATTGCAACACCAAGAAGTAATCGTCATAATTGAATGCAATTTAATACACAGTTGAGTGGTAGTGGTACAAATAAATGATTAAATGTTCAAAGCAAACAAACAAGAACAAGAGATCAGAATCAGTATTTTGTGTGGCCACCACGCGCCGCAATAAGTGCTGCTACACGACGTGGCATGGAGTCAAACAAAGTTTGAATGTCTGACTGAGGAAGAGCATTCCATATCGTTTGTACGCGTACCCAAAGTTCGTCTGCAGACGCAACAGGACGAGGATCACGAGCAAGACGCCGACCAATGACATCCCACACATGTTCAATTGGCGACATATCCGGGGAACACGCAGGCCAAGGAAGAAGCTGTACCTGCTGCGCTGCAAAGAAGGATTTAACAATCCGAGCAGTATGAGGGCGGGCATTGTCCTGTTGAAATACAGCGCCTGGCAAGCTTTGAAGGAAGGGAACAGCTTCGGGCTGTAGAACTTCACGGATATACCGGTTGCTGTTCAGATTGCCCACAATTCGTAGCAATTGAGATCGTCTATGATATGCTATGGCGCCCCAGACCATAACTCCGGGTGTTCGTCCACTGTGGCGTTCGATAATGCACTCCGGAAGGTGGCGTTCACCGGCATAGCGTCTGACACGAATGCGGCCATCATGGTACCACAAATTAAAGCGGGATTCGTCAGAAAACACGACATGCTGCCAATCAGCACGCCAGTCTCTATGCTGATTGGCCCATTGTAGCCGCAGGCGGCGATGGTCGTGCGTTAGGGGGATCCTGTATAAAGGAGTCCGTGCGCGCAGTCCACACTGCAGCAGACGTCTACGAATTGATGAAGCACACAATGAAACACCTGTAGCTATTGACCACAGTGCTGCCAATTGTCTAGAGGAAGCTGTACGGTCCGTCCGCGCCATGCGGACCAGGTGTCTATCATCGCGAGCTGACGTCACATTTCGGGGTCCACTCCCGGATTTCCGAGTTGTCCGACACTCGTCCGTCCACTGCTTCCAAACGCGCATCACTGTGCTGCTGTTACGCTGCACACGAGAGGCTACTGCACGATACGACAATCCAGCTTCACGAAGGCCGATGATTCTCCCTCGTTCAAACTCTGTAAGTTGTTCAAATCTCGCTCTCTTTCGTCGACGAGGCATAAGTACAGATTGAGTTAACGTTTACCACTAGCAGATAACCATACATGCCTCGCTACAGCCGTCTATTTATTCGGATCCATCAGCCGTTCAGAGGGCGCTGCTCAGCATACGCATGCGCTACGGATTTGCAATTCTAATCATTTGCATATCATGCGCTACTTTGCATTTCCTGAAAATTTCAGCTCACTCGCGTAAGTCCTTCATGGTGTTGCAATTTTCACAAACGTGAGTGTATATGCTGGACAGCCACTCACGTGTTGCCGCCTAGCTCTCACTTGGTGGAAGGACCTATGGAGCGGAGAGTCAAAGGACTACAGTTTCCTCCAAAGGGTGTAGAATTGTTATTGAAGCTGGGCTACTTTTCCGTGGGCCGCCCTGTAGAAACTTCAGAATTTTGGCTAAAGGACGAAGTTTTCTTTAAATAGCGCATTTAACACTTTATACTCAAGATCGAAACGAATCTTGGTTTGGGAGAATTTCAAAAATAACTTCTATCAAAATATGCACTTCTAGCAATTGAGCAAGACAAGAACTCTCAAAACTATAATACTAATACAGGCAATGTGCTCTAAAAGGTAAGATAATTACAATTACATCTAGTTTCCACTTCCAGAAAGAAAAGAAATCACTACGAGTTTCTCGTTTAGCCACTGGTTTATGGTCTAGTACACATAGTGAAAGAGTTCTACACGTCTTAGAAGATGTAAGATTAAATGGTTCGAAATTTTGTCAAGTCATTTGTTGTAGCCACGGGGCGTCTGTGTTGTGACAATCAATATACGATTATAAATTAAATGTTTTATTACGTGACAGTTTCGGTGAATGAGCTCATCAAGAAAGAAATGGAACATGATAGAATTTCAGGAGCTGTTGAAAGCGGTGTATACATGAGGACATTTACGAATTATAATTTTGATAATTACTTTCAGACGCGTTTTAGAGATAACAGAAAACATTAGGTTCCAATTTATTAGGGTTTCAAGAATGGTTGTTGGACGAACCAGGAATACGTACTAGGAGCAAACACGACTACAATCCAATAGCAATCAGTATCAAAATATCAATAACGGATCATTAGGCCGATGCGTTCTCAGAACACTGGCTATACAATATAACAAGATACAGGTAAGGGTATAATTATACTTTGGATACATGGAGGAATACAGAAGTTGTGGATAACTTTTTTTTTACTTTTATACTAATAACAGGGCAGCCATTCTCTGGGTATAGTTAGCATCTCGGCCAATAAACTCCATTACCAGAACTATATATAAACTCGATCTGCATGAACTGCATGATCTCCCTGGGTCTATACTTTAACTACAATACAAAGATAACACAGCTACTGAATGTCGTGTCGTTCATATGGGCAAACTGATCAAAATTCATGAACTGGGAAAATGGAAATGCCTTGTTAGTGTTAGGAATTGCTTACGAAATATATTTTGTAACCAGGAATTCTCCGAAAAGATGATTTATTTCTTTATAATAATATTCTGTGGACTATTGTAGATACAGACCCCTGTTGCGTACAATCAAATGAACTGCAGCGACTTGTACATTGTTGCGTTCTTTTATCTGAACACATTAATTTCAAATTCATACACTAATAATCACGTCCATTTAAAAACAACAATAGTTTTAAAAAAGGAATAAGAGCTGAAAACTACTCAAATGCTTTTAAAAATAATATTATAAAATTACAAACGTTTCTCTTGAGTTAAGTAGATGTTTGTATTAAAACATACATAGTGGAAATTTTATTTGCAGTTACCTACGTACATACTTAGCATGATGTATATAACGCCTTTATTACTATTATTTACATGTTTCGCCCTAAGGCTCTGCACGGAAGGAAGGGATGCCTTCGGTGAGGACTTTCTAAGGAAAACTGGCTCGTATGAACACGCTTTAGACGTCGAAAAAGTCACGAAAACGCCTATCCATCCAGCCCTTAAGCGGGATTCGAACCTCGGACCAAACTACCAGCGTTCAGGGATTTTACTGCTCAGCTGCTGGTGTGCCATGATGCATGTCTTGTACTACGTATTTTCTATTTTGTTTTCTTTTCACATATTTTTGACTAAATTGCCTAAAAACTGTTAAACATATGCACTCAGGTTTTTTGTATATTTCGTAAATTTGCTATTATATTTATTAAAATCATCTTTAAGTATTGGACTAATCATCTTATAATGCGGGTTTAATTTTTGTTATATATTTCACATAATAATCAGGAAGGACCGCATAAAGCTTCCATGTACACCATGTATAAGACAGAAAATAAAGACAAAAGGCAGAACTAATACACAAATCTCATCTGCCTGGAATCCAAATTTAAGTATACAGACTGTACTTCCGGCTCCGCGAAATTGCCAGAAATTTCCATATGGTTCTCATCTTGGTCAAGTAAATCTGCAAATTGAGAAAACTTTACTACTGGAATAAAACATCTAGAAAAATTAATTATTTACCGAGCCAAATTAAAATCAGCTTGTAATTTAATTTATTTCGTTTGGAGTGAATTCAGATATACGACGGATAGCAGTTAAGTAGAGGATCGAATTCAAATTCTTTTAACCAAAGGAAATTTAAATTTGTTATTCGAAATACCGTGTGGTTACTAAACTATACTCTCTTAAAGCTGGAATTAATAGTAAGGCATGACTTGCCTGAAGATGCGAACTTCGACTATGCTTATCTTGAAGGATATAACACGGCTGCGAACTCTTATTTAACGATTTGCATGATTGTTGCGTATATTTAAACAGGTGAATATTTTGTATGTGTTTAAGATAAAAAAAATTAAATTAAAAGTGGGATAATTTAGCTAGTAAATTAAGTTAACACCACACATAATAAATTCTTTATGCAGGCGTTATATGATATTTGAATACAAATAGGGTCAATAGTACAATAAAGAATATACCTTTATGAATTGCTACTATAAGAGGAAGCAAGAACTGCGATATTCATCATATTCATCAATAACGTAACATTCATTGTAACGGCATGGAAGATTTGAACTTACTTATTTAAACCTACGTTATGAGATAAAAGATATTAACTTTCAAAATATGTTAAATTTAAAATAGATTTATTGTATCAGAAATTAGAGAATCTATCTCGTTTTTTTCAACAAATATTAGGTAGTCAAAAAGAATATAGTCATTTTGTGCATTTTAAACAATGCATGAAACAAAATTATATTTAATAAAATAATTTATATTTGCCTGCACACAATCAGTTTCTGTTTTAACTAAAATAAAGCAAGGGAATTATTATAAGGCTTTAAACCTCGAAACATAATCTAACTTCCTAGGATAAAGAAGAATGGACATAATGTTACATCAACGGTTAGTCTTTTTACTCCTCGTACAAAGTAAAGGAAGTACTGTAATGGAAAAATTTCAATCAGATTTCAACAAAAAAAACATTCTGACGTTCCCGAATCCATTTGGAAGATATCTTTCATCTGTACGTACAGACTGAATAAAGGACGGATTGTATAACGAATATTTTCTAAATGGATTGTAAAGTGAGCCTTTTTTCGTAACTTCTGTTCGCATGTATCTCGCATAAATTCAAAACTTTTATGCATGGAACAGATATAAATCTAACTGTGCACCTTCCTTTTTTATTACAATCGTCAATACCAAAAGTATATATATATATAATCACTGCGAAAATAAAGGCCCGGTAAGGCTTTCCTTTATTTTCGCTATCATTGGTCGTAGTCATACACTTCCAGTTAAAGAAGTGTTTTAAATAACGAAAATATTTCTGTTTTGAAAAAGGCAAATTAAAAACTTATTTAGGATAAATAACAAAATTTAACATTTAATGCGTTTTCCTGGCTCCTGTACTTATATTTAGGAAAGTTTTGTACTTGTTATAAAAAAATAAAAATAGACGACTTTGACATTTATACGACGAAATTGACTTTCAAAATTTACAGTTTTCATATCATTTTCAAATTGCTTTGAGGTGTTGGATAATTAGGTTAGAAAAATATATATTAGAATAATTAAGTTAAGAAAAACATACGTATAATTTAATAGGCCGTACAGGAAAGTCATGTGATATCCATATCAATGTTTTGTTTTTTGTGTAAAGAACCATATATTAAGTAATTCGAGGGAAAATAAATTTTCTCAGTAACTGCATTTCTATTAATATTTATAAACTACACGTTTACCCAATGGTATACAGTGATCTCTTTTTGATAAATGATGGCACATTGTAATTAAATGGGGCATTTTGTTTTGTATGCCAATAAGTACGTCAAACAAATTAGTTCAAATGAGCCTTATTACCTGTTATAAAAATATAGACGATAGTTATTGCGTTATCTTTTTACATTATTTGAATAATCGAAAATATTTAAAAAAACATTGTTAAGTTAAAACAGTCTTACTATTATTATCAGTCTTACTATTTTCCTATACTTCTAGTTCCGTCAGCTTTTAGTAAAATGCGAATCAGCTAATGTATTCAATCACAGAGTTTTTGTTTTCGAAAGAAAGAACCTTTCACAGTTACTACTGTCGCTACTTCTATGTTTCTAATATTTTAGCTTGCAGCATTTGATTTTAATTTTCTGAAAATAACAAACATTTGATTTTCTGTTATTTCATAGCTCGTATAATCAATCGTCAGACTGATAAGTCAATGAAAAGGTTAGTTTAGGCTTCCCTCTGTATTTCCTTTATTTTAGTTTACGAGTTACGGTGAGATGATGAGTCGTTTGATCGTCTTTATGGTAATAACCGTTAAATTTTAAAGTATTGTAAACCCATATACATGCACAATTTAATGGGCCTCAGAAAGACGAATATAAGTGTCAGCTAACTGGGGGCCAAATCACTGGAAATCCAATGTTACGATTATTTTTTTAGCTACTAAAGAAACAATGAAAGGGCGTAAAACGCGTTGCACACATAGAAGAAATATGAATTTAATTTCTAATTCTCCCTAAAGTTAAAATTAAACTGAAAATTGCTTTAAAATAAAGTAAGTCTAGTAAGTATCTTCTTACCATGTCAGTTTTTATACAATTCCAGGTATGCATTTCTATCTGAATTTCACTGCCTGAAGTTACTCAAATAAAAGATACTTATAGGTATCAGAACAAGTTTGACATTTTTTATTAAATTTAGAACTTTTAAGTTTAAAAGCATCTTAAAAAGTATCTAAAATATATGACATCACTAAAATTGTTAGAACTTTTTTTAGTACTATCGAATATAATACGTAAGTACATATAAGGTAACGGTACTTCAATAAAGTTTTCCTCAATGAATTCACCAATGGAATATTGACAAATATTTTCCGGAAAGATTTCCACACAAATAACCTACGAAAGCTACGGAGCAAATCAAGCGAATATTTATTCTTTGCGGCATCTCTCGCTGCTGTTTATTATGTGATAGGAACTGTAAATGGTAAAAGTTATGACATATGATATAACATGAGCCAAATGTATTTTCGTTACTCAAAGGTTTATACTGTCAGAGTACATTACAGTAGACATCATAATGTCACCCCGTGTTAATTTCTACCGCAGAATGCAGAAGTTAAGATTAGAAATCCCTTATTTCCTTGACTTAAAGTCAAAAAACATAAGAGTTCTCTTACAGGAAACTGCAGGAATGGGGAAATGTGATTCCTCTATGTCAAAGTATATTTACATGGAAAATATATAACTTGGTTATTTTATCTTAGGAAAAATATGTTTGGTATAAATATTAGTAATGATGTGTCATAATTAAAAGCTGCTACGACAAATAAACGAATGATTTGCATTTGCAGATTTTAGTATAAAGTATTTATAATTTAATAAATATCCATAAAATTCTTGGAAGCAATTTAAACTGAAATGTACTAACTTGTAGAATAAAAAACTTCTAAACTCACTTTCAAACGAAGACTGCGATTTGAATTTAAATGATTGATGCGGAAATAAGAGAACTGTAAGGTTTCATAAATAATTTAATTAACAATGAAGATATAATTTATTTTCCAGTCTGAAGGTAGTTGCATTTCAACACTGATTTCTAAAATGAAATGAAATTCACTTGTCATTGTTGTGAAAATGATTTTAGTACTTAAATGTTTTTGGTATAAACCTTAAAAATTATTTGAGTAAACGATTAATAACGTTGGACATATTTAATTTCGGTAACAACAGATATCGAATGTTAAGTTGAGCTACCAATGTTATTAAGCTTTCTATATGTTTTCATGTAAATCGAAATAAAAGACTTCAAATCGTCTACCATATGGATTTGTCAAGATGAGATTTGCTTTTAAAAGCATACTTTCAACATCTTGCTTTCACAAACATGTTTCCTAATGGAAGCGTTTTATAAAGAAAAGTCTGAATGAAACTTGACATTAATTTCATTTGTGGTGTCTTTATCTTTAGAGTCATGAGATTTATATCGGAACAGTAAGAATGAAAAATCAGCGATGAATTCGGCAAGATTCAAACACCAGAACTTCCGACTGCCAACTGGATGAGCTTCCCATTTACGTCAGGAAGGCATACAGTAAAGAGAAAAAAATTGTTGCATAGAAGAAAGAAATATAAGGAAGATTTCTTTTCATTGGAAATGTCATTTATCTATCAAACAGAAATTTTGAAAGAAAAGAAACATTAATATAGTAAGTTACAAGACTTCGTAATAAAATTCTAAGATACCAATATTATCTTGATATTTTTAATGCTTTCCTTTTTCTAATGGATAGAACTGTATTTATTTTTGTACTACTCTAGTTTAACTAACATGATTCTTATGAAAAGAAGCACAATGCATTAGCTGTTTGAAAAATTGAACCCATGTCTTATTCCACTGGAGAAACACACGTTTTTATAAAGCCAGTTTCATAGCATGAATTGTACAAAATAGCGTTGTTTAAACTAACAATTTTCTCTTTCTTCAGTAAACTTCATTGATATTTTGCAGTTCATGCTGGCGTACCTTAACAAAGGGAACTTAAAACGCCAACTCTGATGTTGTTTTCAAAGTGTTTTCATCTTGTTTTTTGCCTGCCACTCCTTATATCTTCGACTGCATCGAAGATTTTGTAGTTGTGTTCACTGAAGATCAAGTAAAGTCAGCTTTTCTTCTCCTCAAGAGAAAGTCTTTTGGATCTAGTCTAAAATCTTCTACGTCAAAGAAGTAGGTAACAACAATAAAATTCCTTAACATATTGAAGCTCTTGAATGAAGGTTTTCACGAAATTTTATGCGGATAGAGATACATACAAAAACTAGTGCTGCAGAAGATAAATAGCATAGCAATCACATTTAAGGAAATTTTAGGGAAACCTTGCCAAACTGAGTTCTTATAAATCTATTAATACTTTTATTAGTCACTTAATTACAAGGCAATACGATTGAAAATTCGTTTATTTTGCAACTGCAATATTGATTACCTTTATTACTACGTATACTACGTTCCACAATTTGCCATAAATAACAACACAAATAATAACAAATGGTGTAAGCGTAAAACTCATTTTCATGTAACATACGTAGGTACTATCAGTAAATATGTTAATAACTGATGAATAATGCACTTAAAAGCATGATGAACATTTAATTAAGTGTACTATATGTCATGCCTGGCCAAACATTTTGATCAAAACATCCCGTTAGAGATGAAGCCATAAATAAAATAGTACTTCCACAGGAATTGTTATTATCAGCGAAAATCAGTTCTGCCATAAAACAAAGTCTGATGTGGCCACCATGACTTCTATGTGCTGCCTAACAATTACACACATTTTGGCTGCACTTCATTTAAACTTATTTCCTCGAATTGTGCTAACTTAATTAACGATCTCTCAAAAAATATTAAAAATGCCATCAAAAATTGCAAATTTGGAAATTACAAATATCCCGGTCAATTTTTGTCGTACGAGAATCAAACATCTTATAAGTTTATATGTTCATAACAAGTATAAAATTTTCCAAAATGTAACTATTTGAACCGGGAGATCGCATTAAAATTTAGATTTCGCTATTGTTCGAAATTTAACTGTTTTTTTTAAATTTGCATTGCCAAAACACAAATACATTTGTTAATTAAAACACTTCTGTAATTGGAGGTATGTGATTATGACCAAACTTTGCAAAAATGAAGCCCGGATAAGGGCTTTTAAGCCGGTAACATATACAGGTGGTGTATACATATACAGGGTGCATATGAAATGCTTCAACAAACTTAGAAGGATGATAGTACTCATCAAGACGAACAAAAAAGGCAACGGAACATGGGGTCGCAAATGACGTTTAAAGGATGAAAATCGAGAAAATGCGTCTGAAGATGGACAAACTGAGACAAGAGAGAAACATTCCAGAAACTTATTTATTGCACAGAATAGGTGAAACACAGCTCGTGATTTCCAGAGAAAATAAAAAATTTACAGCAATTGTTCAAAGTGCCGACCGCGGACATTACCACTCAGGACGGAGAAACACCGACGGAAGAACGATTAGAGGACACCCTCAAAGATTATGGGAGTTTCCTGGATTTCTGCTGCAGCAGCCACAATACGCGCTACTATTTCTTCTGGCGTTTCTACTGGCGTCTCATAAATGAGAGATTTCATCTGGATATCCGCCGACAACATCGCGGACGAAAACGTCGTGGAGAAAACATCGCAAGGCATCGTCTTGGTACAAAACATCCAAGGAGAAAATAAAGCAAAGAGAAAAAATCGCAGCTCTAAAACATCGTGGTACAAAACATCGTCGTCGAAAATAAAGCTGTTTAAAAATTTCGCAGTTTAAAAATATCGCAGCGGAAAATATCGTGGTAAAAAACAAAGTACTTGCAAATCATCGCATGGCAATAACATCGCAGACATCCGTTTTTGAGGCCTTTAATAATTGTAAAATTTAATGACTCTTTAATAATTGTAAAAACTCGCATAATGATTTGTGAGCGCAAGGTGGAAAGAAGGATAATTTTCACTTTCATATTTTTTATTAACTAATAAATATTTGTTGAAAATGTAAAATAGAACCTTAAGCATAGAAAATTAGCGCAAATTATAGCACTTAATTTTAAACTGACATAGTTAACTAACAAAGGTCATAAATAAATTATTTTTTATAAAGTTTTGCTGGTCATTTTTCATGAAAAGTATAACCTAAAAAAGAATAAAAAAAGAAAGATAAGTAACTGCATAAACTTATCTATAAAAAATTCCGAAGTTAATTATGATATTATTTTCTTCACTTTTGTTAACACGATACTCTTAGTGAGAAAATTATTTCTTGTTTTGTTTAAATTTCTTGGTTTTTAAAAATTTATTAGTTAATAAAAAATATGAAAGTAAAAATTATCCTTCTTTCTACCTTCCTCTCATAAATCATTATGCGAATATCCATAAACAATTAGCAAAGCCTGCAAAACGCATGCCTGCGATGTTATCGTCATGCCATGATTCGTAAGTACTTTATTTTTTACCACGATATTTTCGAAGACAATGATTCTCGACGGCGAAGTTTTTGAACCGCTTTATTTTCGACGACGATTTTGTGCCTCGATGCTTTCTCTTAGCTTTATTTTCTCCCACAATGTTTTGTACCTCGACGTTTACGCCTCGCGTTGTTTTCTCCTCGACGTTTTCGTCCGCGATGTTTTTGCGGCGACGTTTTCTGCTGTAACCTTTCATCTGTCCCCAGAATCTATCTTTTCTCTAGACATCACAAGCTGTGTTGTACCTATTCTGTGGAATAAGGAATTTTCTGAAGTGGTTCTTTCTTGTCTCAGTTTGTCCATCTCCAGACATATTTTCTAGATTTTTACTCATTAAACGTCATTTGCGACCTCATGTTGCGTTTCATTTTTCGTTCATCTTGATGAGTACTACCATCCCTCTAAGTTTGTTGGAGCATTTCAGATACACCCTGTATATATTGTTACGAAATGCCCTGCTGGGGTAAGATAGCTTCACTGCAAAGCGGATTCAGGATTGAAAGAAAATTGAGAAGGCAGGGTTGTCATATTAGGCGAGAAATTATCCATTTGACCACAAAATTGACGGTATGATATAGACGGATGAAGAACCTTCTACAATGAATTGTTACAGATTTAGACCAAAATGTTCTCGAAGGCAGCTCAAAAGGTATGTAAACCCTGCCTGCACGCGGAGTAGCAGTCAGGCAGTCTAGTGGCAACTTGGTCGTCGCTCAATTATCAAGATTGAAGGAAGTTCATAGACATGATGCCTGTACTTCCACATCATTTAAGGATGAAAATCGAGAGTATCACGAATCTAGCGAGTGCATCGAGAGTTGTAGCGAGGAGAGTATGTGAAGTTCCGAGAAAAACCAAACGAGGCTGCAGCTGTACTCTGGTGCTTTACCGTGAAGCTGTCTTCACCGTTACAGCCTGATAGCCTGAAGGCTGTGTTACTAATTATTTCAGCGTTCTGCGTAACAGTGGCTAATAAATTGTGTTTTCATTCTTCATCAAGTGTAGTCGTTAACCAATTTAAATCCACGAACCCGTAAAAAATGCAACGATATGTTTCGTACTGCCGATTTCAATGAGAAATGGAAGTGCAGAATTAGATGTTACAGCAGTCCCGTGTACGAAATTATAACGTTCTACGGCTAATCATTTTTGAGTTATGCGAGATACATAGATAAATATAAACAAAAAATCTCTTCTGAATCTATTCTAAATCCATTTTTCAATCTGTTTTGGGAAAACGCGTTCTTTATTCTGTATAGATGTCAGGCAAAAATTCGCCCAAGTGGATTCGGGAAAGGTCAAAATCCATATTCCCACTGAAATATGGTATCCGAAATTTTACGGAATTGCAATGCTCTCTTTACTTCTTACAAAGAAGTAATAAATATGTTTCTATTAGCAAACATCTTAATGAAGCAAACAATGCTGTTGCACAGCTTTATCTTTCGTTTTATTTAATTTTATAGAGGAGATCTCAAAAAATGCAAATAAATTTTAATCAAGAATGCTTGATTGTAAAACGTTTTTATTGAGGTGTATGATAGAAAATATTTTTAAGTAGGTTGATATAAAAATTACCAAAATTCTTCGAACAAAATCCTTGTGTATATAGAATTTGTCCGAATGAAGAATATAGTAAAATTTTCAAATTTCTTCATGACTGTATAATTCTCTTACATCGGAATCATACTGGAAACCTGCAATCTCAAGACATCGCTCCTATAGAGCACTACCAGTTTCTATAAAAAATGAACAGAAAATTATCAGTAAACTTGCTAGTCAATTAACATTCTTATTTTCAAAGAAAGCGTCAGTCATATTCTTTTATCACCGTATCCTTTACTCAAACTTTGAAAACGTGGATAGAATGCAGTGCCTTTTATGCACGATTAGTATTTTTATTTCCACTGGTGATCTCTCTACACTACCACATTCTTTACTCAACCATTGGAGAACGTGGTTAGAATTCAGTGTTTTTATGCCTCGAAAAACTGCAAATTTACCTGAAACTATTAAAGAAAATGTAAAGTATTTTAGCTCAGCAAGAAACAAATATTCTAAAACTTGATTTGGTATTCACTTCTATAAACTCCTCTAAGCCTCAATAAGGCAACCGAAAGAAGGGGGAATAACCGTCATGTGAACAATACGTATATGTGGCAGTTCCGCACAGAAGCGTACTTCGTTAAACTGAGAAACCCTTTAGCTGAAAATGGCTATATTCTGGAAGATGTGAGCGGCCTCAGTATGCCATGACTGGATACGATTTTTCTCACGTTTCCCTTTATAGTATCTCAAGTCTTGAAGAGACCATTTCTATGTAACATATTTTCTGAATGATAAAAGATTAAGAATCGAATTTATTAAAACTCAGATTTTATGAAGAAAGTGATGAGGAAGTAAATGAAAACAAAGAATCACAGTTAAGTACGATGTGTTTAGCCTTTACATTTGACAATCAAATTTTTCGATAAAAACATTTTAGCTTTACATTATACTTTGTACAGCGTTTCATTTTTATTATTATTATTTTTATTATTTTTGTTTCTATTTTTTCCCTTGTTTATAAATATTTCTTTCGATTGTAATTAGTCCAAACTTTTTCCTTGATCATAAAATTTATTTCGGTATTAAATGTACCATTTGTTTCTATTTGTGTTCGGACAACAAAACGAGTAGGGAAAAGAGACCAATTCAATGAGAGCTTCGAATATGTATAGCTATTGAAGCATCATATAAAAAATTTGTTTAGAATTAAAATTAATAGTGCTAATTCTCGATAGAGGTCTCAGTGAGTTCCTTGGAATGAAACTCGATTTGTTGTTCAGTTAATTAACTTTGCTTAAAGTTTCAGAACCCCTTGACATGTTCTGTTTGGAGCTTTGAATAAAAAGATTAACTTTGATTTTCTCTGTTTATTAGTATTTTAACCTTCTCTTTTGCGTTTTCTGTTCAAAAATGTATATTATAAATTTGCAAGTTCATAAAAATAGAAATGGGTAGGGGATCATAGTTCTTACAATCCTCAAGTAATTCTCTCATATTTCATTTCCCATATTATAATATATGCATATATATATATATGTGTGTGTGTGTGTGTAACTGTAGTCTTATCGTAGTACCCTTATATTCAAATTCTTTACAGGAAAATATTCTATTTAAAATACAGGATTAGTCTAAAAGAGATAGACACTTTCAGACTTTTCAGAAAATAAGCATTTTAAAAGCATTTACACGATTCTTGGTTAGAATAATATGTTCTGAAGTTTATATGGCTGACTACAAACATTCTATGAGTGTCCTTTCTGTAAAATGATAGGTATAAATTCCATAACCAGGTTCTTTTTAAAGCATCTCATCATGTCTGTATCGGAAGTGCAGCAGCTGATGAATTGCACTGTTTAAAATCGACCAAACTTGTCGAACAGACACTCAGTCTTTTACGTATCCTCATCAGAAGTACTTACACTATGCTAATCGCAGACTTCTTGGCATATAAAATTACAACCTGTTCCAAAATTACAACCAGGTTCTTCTTAAAGCGTCTCATCATGTCTGTATCGGAAGTACAGCAGCTGATGAATTGCACTGTTTAATATCGACCAAACTTGTCGAACAGACACTTAGTCTTTTACGTATCCTCACAAGAAGTACTTACACTATGCTAATCGCAGACTTCTTGGCATCCAAAATTACAACCTGTTTCCAAGATAACTTATCGTAAAACTAAGATTTATTAGAGAAATAATTCTCTGGTAGGCCCTAGCATTAATCTTGGTTTAAACCAACTTCTAAGGATATTATAAGGTATTTCTCTCGCCTTCTTCGCATGCATTCGGGGTGTAGTGGTGAGCACGCTCAACGCGTAATCGAGAGGTCAGTATTTTGATTCCCGGAGAAGACGTTGCTCCTTTTTCCTGTCTCCTGCTTCGAAAACATACAACATTTAAAATTTGATAGAAAGAACTAATTGAGCTGTTCTTATTTTATATATTCTTATTTACTTTTAAATTTAATATTCTGAATAGTCATGTTAAACTGAAAAAAATGACAATTTCTTTTTAAAATTTTAGTTATTACTTGGTTTGTACGATTTGCACTCAGTGTTATTAACACAGTGCCTCATATTTTGCTTCAGGCAAATGTGATGATTGTCAGTTGTGGACGGACTAAGAATAGATATCAGCATTCCTGACAATGGTGCTTTATTCCAGTTTTAGAATTATGCTTCAAGCTGTTGAGGCTAAATAGAATACACCTTCCATGCACACATTCCTTACGATGAGTTTCAAAATTTAATTTTGAGGAACCAATGGCTTGAAACTCTCTGCGCCGCTAGCAACACTTCACATTTGGTTGTAACAGTTGGGAAACTTTGGGTAGCATGATTATTAATAACTGCAGAAGAGAGAGCAGGAACTCTGAGGAGAGTAGATGTGACTAAAATATTCACTTTGCGCTTAGAGGACAGTTCCATAATACCTTCGAAGGAAATGTAGTGATTACATTTAGCTCTACTCTGAGAGTATACAGGAGTTTTACTAAGTTTCTAGATGTGAAGTTAGTTTTCATCTGAGATAATCAATGTGCTGTTGCTTTGTTAACCATTCTTTTGATACTTTACATGCGATTTGCAAGAAACTTCCAATTAATTGTCAGAGGGATTATTTATAAATTACAGAACTTAAAATGCCTCTTCCAGTTTCCCAGCTAATCGACTATTAGCAAAGTCCGTTTTAATTGCATGTTTTTTTAAAGTAGTATTTTTTTAATTACATTAAAAATATCAAGGTTTCAGAAGCAAAATTTAAGTACTAGTAGTAGTTATAATTATTGCGGGTTTAGTTATAATATTGCCAATATGATAATATTAATATTTTTTCGTTTCTTAGAAGGTTTCAAATAGCTTCTAGTAAGCTAAGTGAAAACTGATAATGAAATTCTGTAATGTTTTCAGATAACATTGGCATTCATTGCAGATTTTGATGAATTAGTTCATTAGGAAGGAAATTGTTCTCAGAAATATCCTATCCATTTCCATTTACTTTTATTCATCTATTTGAAACGTAGTTGATAACTTCGCAATAAAACAGTATCTTATTCATGAAATAAACTAACAAGCGTCATGACTGGAGACAAGAGTTTTAAGGAATATATTTAAAAAGGATTTCACTACACAACATTTCAAGTTCTAGTAAAATAATAAAGACTCGAGTTTAATTATGAAAACTAAGTATAGAAATTGTATACTTAGTTTTAAACTAAGTATTATAAATTGTAAACTAAGTATAGAAATTGTATACAGCAACAATAATTGTTTTTAAAATTATAATTACAATAATCTATATGCTCTTAAATAATTAATTTTTTACAGAATTTTACAGTATCACTTATCACTAATTATGTATATTTTACACCCACATAGTATTATGCAGCTCTTATACATCATCCCCATTATTACGGTTTGGATTTTTGGTCAAACCACGGTGCAAAGTAAATTCTAATACAGCAGGAAATGTGGGACTAGCTATTGTGTAGAGTCATGACGTTATTTTGCAAGCAAGAGACATGAGAAGGACTCGAATCTTGACCTTTCGAACACCAGCCAAGTGTGATAACCATTACACCACGAAGGCGCGCAGAAAGAAGGGAGAAAATACCAAATATACCACCCCTTTTTAAAGGGTAACTGGGGATTAGGGAATCCAAACGCTAAACCCTGGTGATGAAAAACCATCTTTTATGTCGGGCACCACTGTAGAGTCATTAGGTTATTTTTAGAGAAGGTGATGTAAAAAATAAACAATGTACTAGCCGGGAATCAAACCTGGACCTCTCGAACACGCACTGAGTGTGCTACCGTTACACCACGAAAGCATGCTGGAAGACTGGAGAAATTACCTTATAATTGAGCCATCAAAGATGATGGCGATGTACTGTTGTTTTCTTCTTCCGTAATCTCTTACCTACTGTTGGCAGTTTATGCCTATTCAGCTATTAATTAAAGATATGAACAAACAAATATGTGAAACGGAACTAAAATACTCATTTATTTGTTTAACTGATCACGGTTAAGTAAGCAAGAGCCATTTACATAGGTTAGAAAGGCCTTCAATGAAGACTATTGAATGGAAATACCTGAAACTAAATCACTGGTATTGATACCTGGGATGCACTTACCAATTAATTCTAGCCTAAAAGATTACGTAAGCTCTTAGAATTCGTAGCTGTACAGAATTTAAAATTAAAATTAAACCTTTATCCTCTTTATATAAGACCTAAATACAAGAAGTTTACATTTAAAACATTTTAGAAGCTGTCAAAGGAATTAGTACTAAATTAAAGTTCACTCATTGACTTAATTGCTTCAACAAGAAAAAAAAGATTTAGCCTTTACTGAATGCTTATATATTATATATTTTATACTTCATACTTGCAAGTGCCGAGCAACAATATTACATTCGCTTTCCTGTTCTTAACGGTCTCTCCCTTACCACTTCTTGGTTCACTCATTTAAGAAAGAGGAAACACATAACGAATAATTTTCAGTAGTTTTTAATTTTAAATAAGATTTGAATTTTTGTAAATAAACCCTAGAAAATATAAAAATAGCAAGTAAGTTGCTGCACCAAAATACAACTTACAATATTTGTGATCATTAGTATATTTTTTACGTAATTTACAATATCATTTAGTATCAAATTTAAACACCCATATATCGTAAATTTTTATTTTAATATGGGTAAGAGTTTTACTTCTTTTGTGGAGTGGGATATATATGTTCCACGTATTCACTGCATTAAGTACGACTAAAATTTTAGTTTAATATGGAGAACGTAAAATTTGCTACTTAATGTAAAACAGTAAATAGCAGACTCTGTTTATTTCTGCTTCTGTTCCTTCGTGATCAAATAATTGACCAAATGGCTTCAATAACTGAAACTGTAGCCTCTGTAACCCACTTGAAAAGGTTCTTGAGATCCTTTATTGAATCTTTCATTTGTACACTGCATGGTTCTTATTAGAAGATAACAAAATAACGTAATGCAAGAGAAAATTTATGATTATTTAACTATTAGAGGAGCGCGATTTGTGACTGATTGACTATTATCGCTGTTTAGAGCGATATTACTGTTGAGAAGGTTTCCAACTAATTGGAAGATAATAAGTGAGGTATTCTGCTTCTTCACGGATACTGTTTTGATATCCAGCTTGTTCCTATCTCTGCCAACTATCCCCAAATCTTTGCTCATTAAGAGCAACTGCGAATCCTCCTTCCTGAATGCAGTCCGAATATGGGTAGAAATCGATAGCAGTACCATTCATCTTTGCTGACCGCAGTTAGTCCACAAATAGACAAATCATGTTCTGTAACTTCGACGAATTACATGATAGTATAAAACAATATGTAATACAGTAGTACATTTCTCTGTCTAACAACATTATTGATAGAATTACATAAAAGTAATAAACAGACATAAATTCGAATCTTTCTATATTATATAACTTAAGATAGGTAACGTCAAGATTGTATCAGTTTCAAATATAACATCAGTTAACATACATGTTCTCAACAAACTCTTCATTTACATAACGTATAAATGTGTTGAAAATGTTTTTTAAAGGAAAGAAAGACGTTACTGTAATAAATGGTAATTGAAAAGACAATAAACTAAATTATACATCTCAGAATTTCACAACAACCCTTTTTAAATAATCACTCAATTATATATTTCGCAAAGTCGTTTTCTTTGCTGACCCTGTTCAAGAAAATTCTCCTCTTATGGAAAAATAAACTGTTCGTTGATGTTTAGAAGTGTACAAATGTTCATCAGATTTCTCATGCAACTTTTGTTTATATTTTATAAGAAATTTCTATATTTTTCATATTATCCAAACTGTAACAAATCTCTTTCATTTCCTTTCAAATTCTTTACCAGTTTAAGCATTTTATCTTGCGGTAAGAATGGCTTGAACATAACGATAACGAATTATCACGATAAAAGTTACCCGTAATTCGAGCCATTGACTCCATGGTAACGACTATGATTATACCAATCCTTTTCATACGCCAATGAGATTTTATGAACTCTGAGCACCCATCGTGACATCTTAGCCAAACATCATTCTCAGTCATATTCTACGTTTCCTCGTTAAGGTCTGGGAATAAAGTTAGCTTATAAGTAGATATAAGTAAGTCAAAATGATCTGGGGACGGTAAGAGCAAATATCAATTGTTATGACACGACGTAAAAGAAACATTAGGGAACTGTGCCAGATTTCTCCCAGAAGCCCTTAATCTCGGATTTATTGCTTTTGAATAGCACCTTTAAGAATAAATACCCTTTGATTATGCCTTTAGAGGAGAAATAGTAGATTGATTGGCCTTTGCAAGGAAGACTCAGTAGTTATTAGGAAAACGTAAGACTGGATGTAGTGGAGAAAATAAATGCTAAATACTTCATTACATTTCGAAGAGAAGGGCTGCATTATTAAACTTTTATGTATTTTCTAACACATATTTTCTCGAACAGGAAGGCAAATATTTAAAATTTTCTTTTCAGCAGAAAATTCTGTTATAAAGACATAGGACACAGGAGAAATACACATATTAACAAAAATACGAGAGCGGCAAGTAATGCTGTTATATGGCTTCATGATATGCTACAGTTTGCAACATTGTAAGTCATATGCAAATAGCTTGGTCTTGAAATAAGATAGGAAATGTCATTCTTCAACCGTCAGCGCATTTAATTTGAAAATATTTCGTTCGAACGCTTTATTTAAGTATAGGGGATCAAAAAACTACTATATCACACATTCTGAGATATCTTTAAAACATCTTTTTGTGTGAACTTTAAAATTAGCCACGACTAGAGAACATTAAGTTTACAGATAAATAATTAAATCAATTGTGGCATAAGATAACTCTTTATGAATGTAATAACGGCGAGTGCGTTTGTAATTATTAAACAGATGCTTCATAAATTAAATTTATAATAAAATGTTGTATAAGCTAGATATCTATATTAATACAAAATAAACCTTTAATTTATTGTGTAACGAGATCACATTAAATTGAAGTTCATTAATTGTTTATAACGTTATGGCAGTATCTAGGTGTTTGCATCTGATTCCATTGGCGACAGTTCCCCCCAACGGGTATGTTGTAAGCGGAGGAACGGACTAAAACACTTCACTTCAGACAACTAAGCCATTTCACTTCTGTTTGTCTGTGTAGCTGGAGGTATTTTGTGATTGGTTGCCCTCCTGACGCTGAAAGTTTTCATTAGCTGCAAAACTTAATTGTCAGTGTAATCGTGGGACTTTATAAAAGACGGGAATTTTGTGCACCTCGTTAAAAGTCCTTCCAAGGAATTACATAGCTCTGATCACCAATATTATTAACGCAGGTCTCAGACTTAACTACTTCCCTGAGCAGTGGAAACACGCCAACATTACAGTTTTTGTAAAACCTGGTAAAAATCCGAAAGACGTCAACTCCTACCGGCCAATAAGTTTACTCCCAAATCTTTCTAAAGTTTTTGAAAGAGTACTGTAAAAAAGATTAATTACACAGCTGGAAACAAAAGAAGTAATTCGCAAAGAACAGTTTGGTTTTAGAAAAGGCCACAATACAGTTTTACAACTTCTAAACGTAACTGAATATATAGCGGAAGCTTTTACGAAGAAAAATACTATTGCTAGCTGCTTCATTGATTTGGAAAAGGCTTTCGACAAGCTGTGGCACGAGGGCTTGCTTTTCAAGCTACACCTTGCTCGATTGCCCATAACTTTTATCAAACTGATAAAGAATTATCTAAAAAACCGCACCTTTCAAGTAAAGATAAATGATACACTGTCTTCAAAAAAGAGAATAAAAAGCGGCGTGGCCCAGGGAAGTGTTTTAGGTCCTTTCCTTTTTAATATATTTACAAACGACATGCCCGTTCCACTGAATTCAAAAATAGTTAAATTTGCGGATGATACCGCTATACTTACCAAGTCCATGAAGCCTCAACTCGCTATTGAAAAATTGGAAATTGCCTTCAGTCAAATCACTCATTACCTCAATATTTGGAAATTAAAAATTAACACAAACAAATGCCAAATTCTAGTTTTTCGCAGACATAGGAAGAATACGCCAATAGAAATAAATATTAAAATAAACGGATAGCCTGTTCCTATCGTCAGCAACGTAAAATACTTTTGAGTATATTTCGACCAGCAGTTAATTTTCAAAGATCCCGTGATCTATACCCCGAAGAAAGCTACAGCTGCGAAAATAGTTATTAACGCTTTAATTAATAGAAACTCAAAATTAAGTCGATATGTAGGTTGCAATCGATATGTAGGTTTTGAAATCCATGCTCAAACATGAAACGGCACAGGATTGTAGATATTTAGTCATCAATATTTTGTTTCATTTCAGTGTATGGTTGTATACATGACTTCTAATATCCTCCCATAAAACAGTCCGGGAGAGAGATTCGAATTTTTCTGAGGTCATGGGATCTTACTTCGAAAAGAATCCAGTTTATTAACGAACTTTTCTTCAACCACTTTTATGAACCCCTTGAAGTATGACGCATGACTCCATACTGCTTCTTATGATATACTAATATGCAGCGTACTGCTACATCAGGATTGTTATCATAGCCGTCTTATTCGTGCCACCTTTGGTGCCCAAATACTGATTCTTCTTTACAGGCTATCTTATATCTTGTATATTACCTTCGATTCGCCCAGAAAAAGGCCGTTCTGTTTATTTCTCATTTACTTTGGAATCAAATTAATTTTAAATTCAGGATGTATAGTTTGATTAAATTAGCACCGCAGCACTGAATAATGTCATGCAGGTCGTAATAGAAGCGGTACAGGTGCCATACAGCTACATAAAAAAATTTTGTTTTGCAAAAGCGTTTCACATAAAAGGCGCATTGTTGCAGTTCACGAAGGCTAAATATCTGAGGACTGATTGCGTCGTTATCCTTCTCCTACGCACATATTCCCAAAGGAATTTAGATAAAAATTAATTTGCAAAATTTTATGACTCATGCTGCATATTGGAAGTGCACACTAAGTTAGGTTAAGAAAAAATTAACGGCACGTCATTTACTGTCAAGTTTCCTGAGTTTCTAACTTCAGATTATGTAGATAAAAACGGTCTGAATGGCTAAAGGAGATCCTGAATTCAAATTTCAGTAGAACTTCATTAGAAATATAATATTACATTTATCTTACGATAAATTTGTTTAGAAACGTACGTTCTTCCAAACTGATAATGCCTCTAATAAATTGCCTCTTAGATAATCTTTCATGAAATGCAAACAGGATAAATGATTTGGAAGAGAATATGACAGTTACCGTTTTTATGAAATAGTCTATGAAACTAAATAGCATTTTAAAGCTTCAAAATTGTAACAAACGGAAATTTTTAATTTCTTCTCTGTAATCTAGTTTACAAATACTCGCGAGCTTTCTTCCCCCTACAAAAAATATTTTGAAGGATTTATGAAAAAGGCAAAACTAATCTTTTTAAAACTACATGCTGTGTCTTTAGTTTGATAACAAACGCATTAAATCAATCTAAGTTTTAAAAGAAATATCAACTCCTTAAAATAATATAAATAAAAGGATAGTCGATTCATTAAGATAATATTGTCTTATTTGTGTCGCAATTACCTGGGAATTTCCCATTCGGATGAAAAATTTACTTGCAAATTTTACAGATTGCAACCTTATATTCTTTACTAATAAAGCTGCATTTTTATCAAATTCTTCAATTTTAGTTACTGGCCGAAGAATATTTGCTTTATATACGCATATTTCTTTTGTTTAGTCTTTTAAGCGATTGCTTTAGTTTTATAATAGCCATTTTTAAATGGCTAGAAATAAAATTAAGGAAAAAATTTATATTAAAAATAATTTAAAATTAATTTAATTATGTTCCATATGTGTGCTACTTCACTGGGATCACATCAGTATATCTAAGCTCATTTTAATGTGGACAGTACATTTCAAGTAAACTCTGAATAATATTACTGGATTACCTGAAGACATTTTCCTCTTCTTATAATACTATAACTAAAACTAATATCAGCAAGCATGCAAAAACAACTAAAACATTTATTAGTAATTTGTTTGAAGATTATGATTAGAAAGAATAACTAAAAAAATATTCCGTTGTTTGACACCTGATGGGTCAAACAACAGAATGCAATTCAAAATATTAGTTAAAACTGTCTTCCCTGTGATAACAAGCTTTCTCATATTAAGTTTATAATGATGACTGTAGGTGAATTAACTTCTGATATAGTGGAAAGTTAATTCAGAAGCAGTCAGCATTCTGAAAGGATGAAAATCTGCGCACTCCGGACACAAAGCGCCAAAGTTCTCTCTCTCTAAATTTAGATTTTTGCGTGCTATTTAAACTAACTTAATTTGAATTTCTGTTGGAGTAAACGAAACACTAGAAGGCAGAAAAGTTTCAGCGTAATAAATAAGGAGTTAATTAAAATAAATTTCACACAAGTTACACAACACAATCGCTTCGGAAGAAAGCACACTTTCGTTTTCACGAACTCACTTATTTAGATGTCTCTGATTCGTTTCTAACTCGGGCTCGTCGGCCCATGAACAATTCTTATTATAAATCAGAACTTCTCAATAACTCGAAAACACTTATAAGTTAGGACTGTAGCTTTATTTCACATCTCTATAACCATTTCAACACTTTCGCCACAAAAGCGGGAACACTTTCTTTTTCAAAGCGAGGACACACTCTCGGTTTTTACCTTTTTTGCACAGCACTGCCCTCTGGAGTCATTTTCTATATTTTACATTTCATATATCAGGGAGGTGAGACTGAACAGTGCGTATCATAGGAGAAAGACAACAAAGAACACCTGAAAAAATCTATAACGAAAATTTAAACTTTTGTGCCAGAACCAAAACTACGATAGTAAGGAAGTAAAGTCATCAACGTTATACGTAGGCAAAAATAGTTCATTACAAATAATCTTTAGAATGCATTTCTAGTCTATTCTCTATTTCTTGCATATTCTATTGCCTCACTTCAATAATCCTATCATCTGATGTTTATTTTTTTATCAAATGTTGTGAAATACATTCTGTAATCACATTTTACATCTGCTCATACTTTCTACCACCTTTTTTACCTTATAAACATTTTATTTCAAAATACGTTTCTTCATTTTCCTGAGGGCAACTCTTGTTATCTATTCAAGATCATGCAGCTGAAACAAACTAAAACATTTGCATTTTCATAGGCATGAATATGGAGCATTTTATATTTCATGAGTTATGATAACTGAAATAAAAATTAAGTATTAAAAAAATTAATGAGTCTGTTTGAATTCATTTAACTTATCTAACAGTTAACTTTTATTTAAAAGCAGCTTCCCTTTGATTCTCATTTTCAACTCACGCTTTCTTGTCAGAATGTTAATAAGCTAACACGCGGGTATTCAAATTAAGTAGAAAAAATAGTATTTAAGAGAAGGTTTTGGAAGGTGATTTTAGAGCACGTTAGGCCTGCTTGAAGGCCACGTTGCTGTTTTGAATTAGTAGCGATTAGATTTCTGTCGCGGTGAACACTTCTACCCATTAGGCTTGTTTACGACTTTTTTAAGAGTTAGAGCCATGCTGCGCGTTAAATTATTCTGTGAACCGTTAGGCTAAACTTGCTGCCTTTAATTGTAAGCTCATCGTTACCATTCTGAGTTAAGCGAAAGTTATTGGCTTCTGTAAGCACGAGTAAAGTGTTCTTCACATCCCTCTCTGGACATCGCCGTATTTAAGAATTCTTCACGCGGTCTTCTAATGTCTCTTTAGTTTATGACAGCGAAGAGAATGAGACTCTCTAACTTTAAGCTATTGCGTTAAATAATATAATATTTTCACTTAATTGGTAATTTCTTTAGGTTTCATTTTTTACGTTTTATCGCAATTCTAAATATTTTGCTAACATTTACGCTCGCGTGGTGATGACTAATACGTTGCCTGACTGATAAAATACTACGCCATAGAAGAGTGACTGAATATAGGCCAAACTTTGTCCATCGTTAAGCAACTAAACAATCAAAAAATTAATTTTCAACGATGTACAATGATAAGTCCTTTAGATATGCAAAATTCTAATAAGATATTGCTGCCTTTTCGGGCATATATTCCTGAAGCTGTCGTTGTCTATTGGGTGATCGCAACTCCTTGGTTGACAAAAGCGTTGAAAATGTTCTGAAGATATAGCAGATGAGGAGTTTTGGCATATCATGAATATAGTGGCATTCCGTTAATATTTTTCTAATGCGCAATAGAAATGGGTCGTTGTTAGCATTAACAGAACCTCAAAGGATTATTCTGTGTGCCGCTCGAAAATGGGAAATGCAACCGACAGCTGGCACCATCATCTCCACACCCTTACCTGCCGAGCATTATTTTTGCGACAGAAACAAGTTTCGTCGTTGAATTCATCGCTCCACGAATATCCGTGGTGACACTGCTGGTGGCGGTAGTAGAAACATCCTGGCCTAGGCAAAGAAAAACCCATATACGGAATAGCACATTAACCTCTAGAGGCGATCCAGGGTAAAGGAAGGTGGGGATACCTAATGTCTAGCATAGGTAAACAACAGAATATCCCACACTCTCACCTATCCAACACAATACCTCCCAGGGGTAACGAGCGCCGCTTCGGGAGTTTATGCATTTTAAGCATAAGGTTTTCATAGCTAATGGTTTGTTAATTGTTTGTTTCATAGCTAATGGTTAGTTAATTGTTGTCATGACTATATTATTGTTGTATATTTTATAACTGTTAGAGTTATTTCGAGTTTTTAACGTTTTTTAAAATGTCCATAAGTTGATTAGTTACTCATGTTCAACTGATGTAAACACTGTCGCTGCTAAGAAAATTCAGAAAATTATGGGAAAAAGGGAAAGAAAAGAAAATCCGTTGTGAAACGATAGGCTGACGCATACCTTATGCTGATAATTCTAGAAAATTTCGCAGTTGCTACATAATTTTTATTGTAAATTTTTTGTATGCTGTGTTGCAGTTGTTGCTCTGTGTTGTAAGCGTAAATGATCTCAGACACTCCAATGAGCGGACAATGAGCAAGGCCAATGAGCAAGGCTAATGGGACAAGGCCGATGAGCAGACGGCTGGAAACCAAAACTGCATCCTTTCAATCTCTGCTAAATTGTTCGCATTGATATTGGAGTAGGGGAAACATCCTGGGCATTTTACAAAATGTGTGGAACGGCGTAGCACTGCGTAAGCGATTAGTGCCCTCTGACGTTCATCTCTTTACTCCGAACCGCCTACAGCAATGCATTTTTACTTCCTTGTACGAAGTAAAAAGGAAATATTGTAATCACGAAAAATTTCGGGTACCATATTTCAACGAAAATAGCTATTTTGACTGCTATCGAATGCAATTTAACGATGTGTTTGAGTGACATCCGTACATAAGGACAGAATAAAGACTCCTTTCCCTCCAAATAATTATAAAACTGATTTAAAATGGATTCTGAAGAGGTTTTTTCGTGGCGTCTGTGCGTACGTACGCACGTATGTACACTGGTGTGCATAACTTAAGCAACAGCAGGGTTTTTTGCCATAACTCCACGAGAAATCAACTGAGAGACATGAAATGCAGAAATGAAGGAGAGTATTGTGTACGTAAAGAATGAAGAAAGCATCGGAGCTGAAAAAGGAATACAATGCATACGGTATGGAATCAAACAAAAACAAGCTTCATTGAACGCATAGTATCGTGACTCATGATTGTCTATCCAAGAGGAAGAACAAGCAGATGTTCCTTAATATAGGATATGCCCTTCCCTCACTGCAATGGTTGCTTCTCACCATCTCTGTATACTCAGCACCAAATTGTCCAACAGATCTTGATATAAGAGTGTCCATTCCTCAATCATCATCTGTTTCAGTTGTTGGATGTTACCCGGAAGATGCAATCGTGCCGCAAGGCGTGTCCGCAAAGCACCCAACACATGTTCTATGGAATTTAAATTAGGGAAGTATGCTGGCCAGTCCATTCGAGTGATATCTTCACTTTCCAGTAGCTCCTCAACAGCAAGAGTCAGATGTGGCTGTGCATTGTCATCCATAAAAATTAAGTCTGGACCAGTGGCACCTCGGAACAGACGCACATGGGAAAGGAGTACCTCCTCACAATAGCGATCCCCGGTTACAGACCCTCTGTCGAAAACGTGGAGCTCAGAGTGCCCGTTCAGCATAATGCCTCCCCAGACAAGAGCTCCAGGACCACCGTTACGGTGTCTTTCCTTGATGTTACTGGGATAAAACCGGATCCCGACCTCTCTCCAAATCAAAACGCGTTGAGAATCGCTTCTGGTACTAAACTAACTCTCATCCGTAAAGAGCACACTACTCCATTGATCAGTTGTCCAGTTTTTGCGCTCTCTGCACCACTGTAAACGGTGGCGTCGGTGGCCAACTTTCAACGGGAGGCAGCGTTCAGGACGGCGAGCGAATAGGCCCTCTTTGGGAAGCCATCTGGCCACAGTAAACCTCGCCACTTCTCGCTCCGTTGCTGTACAGAGTTGCTGAGCAATGGCGCTTGCTGACTGCTGTCGGCCACTTTTCGCCTGGAAGACGATATATCGGTCCTCCCCTGCAGATGACGTCCTCGGGCGGCCACCACTAATCTTTCTAACAGCTGTACCTGTGGTTTGGAACGCTTTCCAAGCGAGCGAAACGACACTTTCGTTGATTCCGAACTCTGCAGCTACACTGGTGACATTACGCCCCTCCTCCAGCTTTCCGATCATTCTTCCACGTGTGAAATCGTCCAGGTGATTTCTTCTAGCCATATTTGTTGAACTAACTCACTGGCACTTGCAGCGAATATGTTGAATTGCTTCTCCGCCCTTCCTTTTATTCTACTGTTGAACTGCGCGCGCCAACATCACGCGCTTTGTGTAGGCTCACGTCGCCTCTGACGTTTTGTTCCTGATATTTTTGCATACGCATGACGTTTCTACTGACTTAGTTGTTCATTGTACTGATCTCCAGACCTCCTTTTCTGCAATTTCATGGTTATCTGCTAAATTTTTACATCGTTACTGAAGTTTTGCACACCAGTGTATGTATCTCGCATAACTCAAAAACGAGTAGCCTTAACACGTTGAAATTGTGTATATAGGACCGCTATAACATGTAGATGTGCACCTTGCATTTTGGTTGCAATAGGCCGTACCAAAAGTATATATATATATATCCACTCTGTTACTCGGTTCAGTGAGCTGAGTTTCTTTATTCTTATAAGTTTATAAATTTTCTATTTTTTGCTTTAAAAATGATTGAATTATGTTGTTCTTATCTTTCGGTTAAGATTAATTATTGCAATAATTATCTAATTATCAACAATTTAAAAGTTTTTTAAGTGCAGGTAACCCTAATTTTTGGTTATGATACCGGCCATATTTGTTTACATTTGAAGCTTGGCAGAATAGTGGATTTGTTGCCAATCTAGAGAAACTAAGCTTCGCAACAGCAATCTAACGTCTTCTGTTATTATTGCGAATTAAATTATGCTTGATTCATTCTGGAATTATCATTTAAGTTATTAGCTAGTTTTTGCGTAAGAATTGTAATTTTAATTGTAAAAATTGTTTTTTTAATTGCTTTAACTGTATTTGGTGTTTTACGTTTTTCTATATCTTTCAATTTTTAATGAAAATATTTTGAATTTTTATGTATTTTTGCCTTATCGCGAAGTGAGAACTAAATTGATTAGCAGCGCATGCGCATTAGGTAAGTGTCGCTGAATCGTCTGCGAAAAACTGTTTCTTTTTTATTTGTTCAATTTCTTTTATATATCATTTTAGATTTATTATAGTATTTGAATAGAACTTGTGGTAATTCTTCAGATGCTATAATTTTTGCTCACCCTGAGTTATTAAATGAATGAGATATAACGCTGTTAAGTGAACCTAGCGCGGAAGTGTGACTATGGTAAATAAATATAGTGAACTTTTAAAGAGTGCATTTATTCTATTGTGGTGTATGCGCTATCGAAGAAGTAGATTTAATTCAAAATTCGTTAACTGTTAATTCAATATGTTTAAATGAAGTGCAGGAAAATTGCGTATAATTTAATATTCCGTACAAGGAAGTCATGTGGTGTACACATCATATTTTTTATTCTTGCGTCCGTTGACGCTAAATCTCACCACTAGTTGTGATACTACTTCTTTCCCAGTATACGGCGCAAGGGCCAAGTAACGGTACGGAAGCCTAACATGAAACATTTTGTAAAACTCGACCGTTTCGTAATATTGAATATGACTGCAGTTTAAAGGTTTCGTATTCTTTGCCCAACCAGACTCGAAAATAGCAGAAAAGGGACTCATTTTATCTCTAACGATTCCGAAACTAATAGCTTCGTGAGTTATTTGAACTCTTATATCCGGCTTGTTAATCGTTTGATTGTCTTTCAAATTTAGTCTTTTTCGTAATTTATACTTACACATTCCCGCAGAAGTTTTCGAATTAATGCCTTCTTTTCTTAATGGTATAGCTTTTCTAGGTCAGGTAATGTATTTAAATGTAGTTTAACTGAGAGAGAAAACAGACCTTGGAGAATTAATTCAGTTTCCTAAAATTTTTAGTTCATGTGTTATTAAAGCATGTAAATTATAAATCTTGTAGACAATGGTCGTTGCATTTTTTACAAATAACCGGAATGAAATACCTCAGTAGTAATATTACATTTTAGAGTTGCTTAGTTTATTTGTCGATCGGCAAATACAAAATTCTTTATTCAGAACAGCCTGTGGGCACCTCGGAAACTAGAGTATTCAACACTACACAGCGAAGATCTATGTCAATATAATGATTTTTGAAACTCACATCTAAGAAAGTCCAAAGTTTGTTTTTCCGGCTGAAAAGAGTGTTTCTTTCCGTATTCGAGTTAATGTTTTATTTCTGTTTCTTTCAATGGAAGTAAATTCGGAATTCGCAGAATAATTTGAAATTCAGATTTTTGAAGAAAAATAAATTTTGAGGCCTGGCATTCTGTTATTATATTTCTCTGAATTTGTACATTTTCGAAGCTTAGGTGTGAATGCTTTTATTTACTTTGGGGTATGCTGCATAGCTTAAATTCCCTGTACTTTACACCTTAAAATTTGCTACGCAGAATTTAGTCTTATATCCAATATATATATATATAT
>KK117648.1:263707-275019 GCA_000611955.2 Stegodyphus mimosarum
TGTTATCAGTAGTCTCGTTTCTAAATTGTGGACTTTTATATTGCAATCAATCCTTTAAATTTGTGCTTTGCAATGCCTTTTATTAATTTACCACCTCTTTCAGATTTTTCATCTCAATATACGTTTATGGATCTAATAAGTTATATCTTATTCCTAAATCCTTTTGATTATGCAAATTTCCTTCAAAGGCGAATTAATACGCCCTTGAAATTACTTTTATAAAATAAGTGAGTAGGCCTTTAATTTATTAACTATGCAGACTTTACATTAGCAATTTTAAGATAGCAATAAAGAAAAACAAATTAAGCGCATAAATATTTGTTATAGTGCTGTTCAAACTCTTTTTCAACTAACCCCCGTTTAATAAAATTGTAAACAGTATTTATTGTTAGAGGCCTCTTGATACGAAAGCTTGCTACTTTGAAAACATTTTAGATTTAATTATCAGCAATCGAATTTCGATTCAGTATTTCGAAGTATATTATTTATAGAAGATTTATTATTATTAAATAATAAAATTTCTAATGAATTATGAGATATTGGATTGCAAACTTACTATATTAAAAAAATCGATTCTTAAATTTTTCCAAAATAACAGGGGAAGCTCACATGAATAAAAAGGGTGAGTGAATGAATGAAATCAGAAGTGAAAATTCTGTCCATAATTGTTAATTATATACACAGTTCAAATTCTGTAGTTGTTAAATATTATTTGAATATAAACCGGAAATAGTGCCTTCGGGGACGTTAGTCTCGTATCTCTTCTTTTATTAGGAGCCCGCAAGAAAGAATTTTTTTTCACAAACATTTTTACACGGCTTTAGTTTCATAACAACTATCACAAATACTCAAGAATTAGTTAATATTCGAGCCCAGTTTTGTCTGCTTTTAAGTTGTCTTCTCTAAATTCAAGGGTAGCAGATATAAATAGGGCAATGAATGACAACAGCTCACAAGAAAATAACGTATATGCTGTATGAAATAATTCCTGTGAAATTTTCCTGTGACGCATCTGCGTCAGAAAAAAAAGTAAAAAATTACATGAAATAAGCGATTTTGTTTTCATGAAGAAGGTGCCTTCATTTTTCTGCCTTTAAAATAATTGTAAACTGAAATATACTATCATCAAAAATAATAACATTTAAGTAACTGCTGTTTCTATACTTTATATTGAGTGAGCTAAACACTGGATTACTTTTAAGATTGCTACATTTTATTGGCTAATAATAACTCTGTGCTGAATGTTATTGAAAAGTATTTAGTTTTGCATCATCCTACAAATATTCAATGCAATTTAATTCTGTAAGACGAGGAAGCTAATGGAATATCTGGCATTTAGTAGAATGATTACTGTGTTAGTTTTTCATTATTGTACATGATGGGAAATGATTACTTGCTTGTGAAAACCACCCACATTCATTAAGTGGGGCAATAATCAGGGAATGAAACTAGTAAATTTATATCCTGCCCTGAAGTCGGAAATTCACAGGCAATATCCACAAGGCATACCCATACCATGACAAAGCCAGCATCAGCTTGCAGAACATCTTCCTCAGAGGATTGATCCATAGCTTCATATGATACTCTTTGCATATATGAATATGTCTCTCTGCTCTAAGCAACTGAAAACATTATTTGTTCGATTATTCAAAGAGGCTACATAATACCAGCCGACTATATTCGAGTGTTGCGTGCGTACGGGTTCGTACTGGATTGAACGCACAAGCCGTTCAAATCTTAATAAAATTTATTCTTTTCACACGAAATAAAACAAAATATTGAAATATTTCCTCAGAGAGATTTGTACAATATCACAATACCTCAAACGTTAAACAGAACTCAATTCGAAACAGATAAAGTTAATCCAATCTTACAGCGAATTCGCTACAATCATCAACAGTATTAGGTAAACAACAGTTTGGTTACAACAGCATTAACTAAGCTGAAGTGTTTTAATTCGGCCTTTATAATATTTTTAATTATTCATTAGAACATTCAGTTAAAACATAGTTTCTCGATTTTTCTCTATTTTTGAGGATGGCAATAGCAATTACGAAATGTTTATTTATTAAGTATTAAATGCACGCGCTCTTTTTTTTTAATTTTCCGACGGAGCTTTCTCTTCAAAAATTTTCTGCGTTGCATGGGAAAATAAAACATTTTTAATTGCTACGTGCAGTTCTAAATAAATAGCTAAAGAAGTACTAAATCCGTAATATTCCCCCTTCCCATAGATTGCACGTCCCGACCAATACATTCCCTGAACAGGAAGCCAAACTTACAACTAAGGCATAATGCAATAACAAACATTACATTACAATAACAAAATAAACAATAATTGCAATAAGTAACTTTCAGCAAATCAAATACTATCAAACGCTAAATACAAATCAAATACTATCAAATACTAAATACAAATTAAATACTATCAAATACTATCAAGTACTAAATACAAATCAAATACTATCAAGTAATAAATACAGATCAAATACTACCAAATAACTAAATAAAAAAGGACCATAGTCTTATACTACTTACATTACTACTATTTACAATTATATACACTACGTACTATAGCCATAGTAAGGAGTTAACCTGTTGTAATGGACGACTTTAGGCTTAGAGTCCGATGACTCGATCGATCCGAACCACGACGTCGTAAAACCTGTTCAGGACTGTATACAGACCATCCCAAGGTGACCGTAGTTTCGGACAGAGTGCTTTGAGTCGAGTCGGATTCCACAATCACACCTTGTTTCCTTCGTTGAAATGATGTCCAGTAGCTCTCGTGTCGTAGCGGATCTTTATCTCCGTAGCCAAGTTGACACTCTCTAGTGCAAAGTTGTGCCTCTCTTCAAACCGGGCCTGGAGATCTTGAATGTAACCCTCAGTATGAAAGCGCATCCGGAGGGCGATCAAACAAAAGATCACATGGCAGACGAAGGTCACGGCCGAAGTGCATCTGAGATGCGGAATAGCCGGTAGTCTCGCGGATAGCACTGTGGTATGCCAGCAAAAACAGTGGATACTTCTTGTCCAAGTCCCGTTGGTTTCTGGAAACCACTAATGAGAGGTAAGTGAGGTTGATTCGATTAAACCTCCTTACCATGGCGTCCGACTGGGAATTTAAAGGCGTCGTTTGGGTTTTGTCAATACGGAGTAGCTTCCAGAGTTCTTTGATTACTGCTGAGGTAACATTCCTTCTCTGATCGGAATGTAACTGAAGAAGCACTTCGAAACTAGAAATCCAGTGCTGTATCATCATCTCTGCTACTGTGACAGCCTATTAATCAGGAATAGGATAGGCTTCAGGCCACTTGGTGAAGTGATCAATGACAACGAGGATGCATTTGTTGCCATCAGTACTTAGTGACAGAGGTCCTAAGATGCCAAAGGCGCGAAAATTTCATAAGGTGCTCCTACGTTGTAACGTTGCAGCTTCCCTCGGGTGCGTTTAATGGGTCCTTTACGACCTGCACAGGCATCGTAAGATCGTCACCACTTTTGCACGTCATCCCTTGATTATTCTAGTAGAAGCGCTCATGATTTCTTCATTTTTCCGAAGTGGCCTCCAGTAGGACTGCTATGTAGTTCATTAAGGACATCCGGAATCCGGGATCTTGGAAGTATCAGCTGCCACCGGAAAGTCTTTCCGTCATCTGCTTCGAATTTCCGGTACAAGACGCGATTACGAATATGGAGTGAGTCTCAGAGGGCCCAATATTGTTTTGTCATGGGACTATAGCTCGAAAAGTCCTGTCAGGTAGGTTTTCTATTTGAGGTCTCCATGAAATCAATTATGAGTTTAATGCCACGGTCTTCCAGCTGGTCTTTACAGACTTCTTTGTCGCTCCATGGTTCTGGAACAGCCGATGTCGATATTGTAATTTGTCGTGCGACCGAATTAAGCAGCCGATATTTAGCTTCGACCCTAGAACAATATCGGCAGTTTTCTGGGCAAGGTCTTCTAGACAAAGCGTTGGCGTTTCCGTGCGATGATCCCTTCCGATGACGAATGTTAATGTCATATTCCTGTAGTCTCTGTATCCACCTGGCTATTTGACTTACAGGATTCTTGAAATTTATAACGCAGGCTAATGATGCACGATCCGTGCGGAAAAGGAATTTTCTGCCGTATAGAAAATTATGGAAATGTTCTACGGCTTTGACTATGGCGAGCAACACTTTTTTCGTGACACAGTAATTCCTCTCCGGTTTAGACAGGCATTTGCTCCAGTAAGCCACTACACGTTCTTGGCCGTTAATTTCTTGTGACAAAAGAGCGCTAACACTTTCATTACTCGCGTCCGTGTCGAGAACAAATGGTCTGTCGAGCTGTGGATACTTCAGGATTGGAGCAGATATTAAAGCTTCCTTCAGGTTCTTAAATGCATCCTCACATTCTTTTGTTTACACAAACGTTTTTTGCTCTCTGTCAGCTTGTGAACTTGCGGTGGAAGGAAAATCCTTCATGAATCTCCTATAGTAGGTGCAAAGCCCTAGAAAGCTGGTGGATACCTTCTCAGCTGGTGGACAGTTTCGGGACGTCTCCAGTCTTTAACTGCTAACACTTTTCGGAACCCGTGCGCACACCTTCAGTAGATGTGACATGTCGGAGGTAAGTCACTTCTTATCTGAATAATATGCATTTAGCGGGACTTACCTTTAGATTGGCTTCTTTGAGTTTCCGAAGCCTCTTTCTAAGATTTTCTAGATGTTCTACGAAACTCTTCCCAATGATGAAGATGTCATCCAGGTATATCAGGCAGGGTTCGTAGAAAAGACATTTCAAAACAGTCTCCATTATGTGTTTGAATGTAGATGGCGCATTACGTAGCGCAAATGCCATCACCTTGAACTGCAAAAGTCCTTGTCCTGTAGTAAATACCGTCTTTTCTCGGTCGTCAGGATGTATTTCTACCTGCCAATATCCACTCTTTAAATCAAGTGTCGAGAACCACTTGCTTCCAGAAAGAGTATCCAGAATGAATGTCATCAATAGGAAGCGGGTAACTGTCTTTCTTTGTAACCTCGTTCAACCGGCGACAGTCAACGCAAAATCTGGTTGACCCGTCTTTCTTCTTCACCAGGACGATGGGAGATGCCCAAGGACTTGCTGAAGGCTCGACGACATCGCTTTCTTGCATGTCCATTAAAAGTGTTCGTACTTCTTCCTGTTTAGTAATCTGTAGACGCCTTTGATATTGCTTGATTGATAGGTGATCACCGGTATCGATTCTATGTTGTGTCGACCCACGTCAGAAGACGAGCAACAGAAAATATCTTAAAGATCTTGAATGACCCGTTAGGCAGCATTCCTCCCTTCGTCGTTTAGTTGCGCATCCTACAATAGCTCTGATGTAATGCTCTCTGAAGACACGGATTCTGGAGTGTTAATGTTTGATTTAACACTGATCACTGGAGTACATGCTGCCCCCAGTTCCCCTTTCTTAATAACTCTCGTCTTTTCAGTTACATTGGCAACTCTCACCGGGATAAGGGTTCGCGATAGGTCGAGGAGTGCAGCGGCTACGAGTACTCCTTTTGGACTTTTACGGTACTTGGGATATTCTATGATGCCGTAGCGGAAATTTCTATTTTCGGCTATGGATCCAGGAAGTAAAAATTCTGTTCTTGCTGATATTGTGATATCGTCTTGTGCTATGATTTTGTGGACAGATTTAACTCTTTCATAATTAATTCCGAATAAGGCTATGTTGTGAGGTAGAATGCAGTTCGTTATTTTTAAAATCCAAATAAAAATTGTATTTCTTTAGAAAGTCTAATCCGAGTATGCAAGTGTTTGTAATCTCTGCTACATATGCCGTGGGATGGTAAGCGGCTCTTCCAAACGTGATGTTAACGTTTAATTTTCCTTCGCTTTCGATTTTCTCGCATGACACAGTCTTGAGGGTCACACAGAGTGGCGTCCAGATGAGTTTGCTTTTCAGTTGTTCAGCCACATCTTTTCGAATGATAGGAACATTGGCTCCTGTATCGATGGTTATATTACAAGAAACTTCATTGATGTATCCTATGATGAAAAGTCCGATGAAGATGAAGTAACTTACCCTGACGACAGTTCACTTCGTGAAAATTTAATATTTTTAGAAAATTCCATTTCAACACGGAAAGAATAAATTTTCTTCCAAATATTTTGCATCCAAATTTCAGTGAGAAACCTTTTTCAAAAATTAAGTTTATTTTCCTCTAATTTAGACGTGTATTTTAATCTAATTTGCAAATAGTATTTAGTCTAATTTGCAAATAACTGTTTTTATAGACATCTCTTTAAATTGTATCTTGGGTTCTTTGATATCTCCTTATAGTTGTATTTACTTAGTTGCGCATAGAAGAAATCTCAGTTGAAGACCGTCGACCATTATGTAAACAAGATTTCTTCAATGGGATATAAAATCATAAGTTGTGCTGTTTTACAGTAATGTTACCTAACATCCCTGGGATAGTACAAGTTTGCAAAGACTTAAGTAATTCTAGGTTGCAGTGTATTCAGAAACTTTCAAAACGACTCCAGTTTGCTCTTTTAATATTACAAAAAGAACACTTTCCGAGGAACATCTCAAAATCTTTCAACATATGGCATAGGAATTAAAAAAAGATCATCTTAAAGTGAGAGAGCGACTCAACCTCTGGAATGCGCTAGGTTTGGAAATTCTGAAGAAGATTAGCTCTTACAGCAATGTAACTAGATCTCTATGCGCCACAAAAAGTGGGTCCATAATCTTATATTAATAGCAAAACGATGTCAAGAGTTTAGAAACTCACACAGCTTTAAAAGTCTAAGTCAGTGAAGGGACTAACTAAATATTTGATTTATTATTTGAATTCATTTCTATAGAAAAAAAAATCAGGTAAATTTTGTACCATAAATGTTTGTAGAGGGTGCGAAATAATAGGAAAACAAGACAAAATCAAAATTCGGAATTGAAATATCAACAGCAACCATGTTATGATCAAAATTTCCAAAATAAAAAAAAGCAGATATAAAACTTGAGCGAATAATAATGGCTGCCTTTATAATTTCAAAAGTCGAATTGAAGAAACAGCAAAGCTCTTGAGAAAAAGTAATATCAATGTCAACATTCTCTATATAAAGATTTAACTGCTGTTGGAAAAAAAGATTTGTACAAATTCGGCAGAACAACACATATGGAACGAAAAGAAATATTATTCATAGAAGGTTTGAGAAATAATCACATTTTTAAAAATCTCATGTATATCGTGGCAATTTAAAAAGACTTTATGATTAACATAACATTTTTGTTATAATTTTAGTTTCTTTTATTAATTTGGACACAGTTTGCACAGATCTGCATATCCTGATCATATTCTGAACTTTTATGTTTTCCCATACACCTAAAGCAGGTTAGTAAATTTCTGCACTTAAATGCTTTATGATTCTATGATGAACATTTGAAACAACAATTTAAGACAAAATCTTGTATTTTACACAGGTTCCAGTTTTACCTTAAAGACTCAAGAATTTATTACGACAAGCGACTTTTATTTCGATTAGGATATGTCATGTATTAATTTCTTCAGTACAAATCTCACTTTTGTTTGATCGCAAACTTCTCCTAATTCATCTAATTCAGAATTCGCTCTCTCACCACATTTATTGATTTCGCCTCGCTAATATTATTTGGAACAATAATTTTTAAACGAAACGTCAGATTTCTACTTCTAGCAGAAGTTAAATTTCGTTAATTCAGTATAAAGCCTCTTGAAACCGTTTTTTATCTTCTTCTAAGGAGCTCTTCACAAGTCCCTTTTTGCTAAATTACTTAATTCCTCTGACAGTAACCCTTACTTTTGTTGGAAATTGATTTATTCAGAAACCTTTTTGCTACCTTTTAGCAGAAGGAAAGTTGCTTAAATGTTTTTAAGACTGAGAGTAATTGGAGTAAAATATCATTTACTGTTTCTTATCTAATATAATTTAGTATTAAATTTTCATCTGCGGATCATATTGAACATATGTGAACATATATAAAACTCAGATTTTAAAATTAATACCTTTTCGAACTACTTATTAAAGTAAACTGCGTAGAATGCATAGAAATATGATAAACACAGTCTTTAATGAAAGTGCTATGGAATGTAATGATCACACAAATCGCCACGAACATAAGAAGGGCAAAAATGAGAAATATATTAATTTGTAACTCAATGTTAAAATTATTACAGATATGTCTTTTCCCTTTTCTTAAATGCATTGTGAAACGTACAAAAAAGAGCTACGCATAAAACAGGCATTTCGAAATGTGTACACAGATATTTTTTCCTAATGAGAAGGGAACATTTTCTAGGATAGTATATATAAGACTTAATTGCTTGCATGGTCGGGAAAAAAGGTACTTTTGTATTATAGTAGCTACTGTGAAAGAAAATTGTCTCTACGATTAATTGCCAAAGCTGATCGCTGATTGAAAACCAATCCTAATGTAGGTATTCTAGTCAGCAACTGCTTTGCAGATTTTTAACTGTTTCTTGCCCCATTAAATGGATATGCTGTAAACAAACCGCATCCCTTTTAGAAATGGTAGTTGAGAACCACAGAACCAGTCCTCGATATAGTTTCCAGTGTAATTTTCATTATTTCTGCGATTTTTATTGTTGCATCTAGAAGTATTTTCTTGGTTGGTTATAAGTGTATTTCGCGATCATTTAGCATGTTCTCTTTGTGTGACGAAATGACTTTTTTTGAGAAAATACTACCTACGGCTGGACATAACTTTGAATTGCGTCAGGTATGTGTGCGTGCCGGAGTTAAAGAAACAGACTCTTTTGAAGTAGCCCTTCAAGCAGCAAATAAATATAAGTAGAAAAATGTAAGAAATAAATATAAGCAAGTACTTTTTTTTGCATTTTGCTTTTTCCTTAGCTGTTTCTGTTGTGCTTGGCTTCTTTTCCCCATCTCGCAGTTTATGCTTGACGATTTCCTTTCACTAGGCTGCTGTAATGCAAAAGTAGCAAAAAACAATTTTTAAAAAAGTTTATTTTGAAAGTTTATCATAACGGCAAATAGGGTCTTAAAAATACGGAAACGTAATAATTATCGAAATTAAGCTAATAATGCATGACGAAATAATTGTGAAGGTCAAATGGGAAAAGTATGGATCTTGTTTCAGTTGGAGCGTGGGCACTAATAAGCTGTTCAGTATTCATCATTGAAAAATTCTCAGCCCTAATCAAGCAACACTGAAATTAATGATATTCAAAGTGATGTGAGTAACGTGATAAAATCGTTTTCAAATTTAAGTTTTGAGGAAATATGGAGGGACCCTTAATCAAAGCTTGGGTTCACCTGTGGCCGAGGTAACAAGACAGATTGGCACTTGTTGTTGGACCTAGGATTGAATATAGGAAAGCGTGTGGCTGCACGGACCTTTTCGTAAATTTTCGTCTTTTGTTAAGCAGATACGATAGTGGTGGTAATAAGTTTTCTGGAGCAAATTCTTAAAAGTTATATGCGCCGAACACATGTCAGATGCTTTCAAACTCAAACTAGATGAAAGTAAAAGTTGTAGACAAACAGCCACATCGCAAATTAAAACAGCAGGAAATCCATAAAATCAAATGACGTGATAAAATGATAAATGCTGAAATGAACAATTACCTAAAACTCAGATAATGTACATAGATTCAAAGAAGACTGAAAGCAGAAACATGAGGTATATGAAAATACATATTATTTAAAATACCAAGAAACAATTTCAAAACAGAATCAAATTAAACAATAAAGTCCCGTCTCTTTCAGGTACTGGGATATATTGGCATTCATTTCATACGTGGACTCTTTAAAATGCTATGTATAATTCAGTATTTGCATTGATATATGTGGTTCGAGCCAGTTCCCCTTCCTTAGAAAATCCTTTTTGAAAGTAACACTCATCTTAGCCGGATAGCTGTCACCTGCTTTGTTATAATTAATTTAAAGCAAACACAATCAAAATCTGATGTTGTGTTTGGCTATTAAATGCGGACGTTTTCTGTCTAATAATTTTTTTACTGTAATTTCTGTGATAAATAATAAAATTATGTTCGTTTAATCTTACAGTTTCTTTTTTATTGAATATTTTGAAAATAAGTTTTTGATCAGTTTCAGATGTTGCATACATACCAAAGAACCTCGTTGAATCACTGGCAATGTTTGAAAATTAGATTGCCTTTAAATATGAGGTAAAAACAATTCACTAAAATGAGATAATTATCTGAAAGCTATAAATGTAACTAATATATCACTTTCCTTTACATTTTCATTTAATTTACCATATATTCTCAAAATATCATATTTGGTATCAAATACAGGAAATAATTAAAAATTTTCTCTTCGTTATAAATATGTAGGATTGGGTTTTAGAAGGACCCCGCGTGGAAGGTTTGTAAATATAATGACTCCTACACGCTTTCCTACGTTTTAGCCGAGATCTTTTCCTCTCTAACCTACTAATTATAAAAGTTCTACTAATTATATAATTATATATATAAAGTAAATTCTGGAAAATATTTTCACATGGAAACAGGAACATAAACAAGACATTAACTTTTAACCTTGAGAACCATCTAACCTTATCACTGAAATTTAATGACAGCTTCTTATACGAGATGCATGAAATTTTAATTTCTTTTCGATTTACAAAACCAGTTATTTACGGTCCAAGTAAGCATCTAATATAATATTTGCATGGAATAAATTACAACTTTTGCCCCAAGTGCCAGCTGACGATAAGTAAAGCTATTCTGGCAATTATCTCTTTAAGTTGGGGGTAATAAAAATTTAATGGCCAGGCGTGCACAGGTTTGGTGCTGCTAGAGTTGAGGTGTCATTTAAATCAAGGGCCGGTGTCTAATTAGGAGGATACGTAATTGCATTAACCGCTAAAATTTAGATCATATTTTATGGAATTATCTTTTAACGATCACGTGGAGATAACACAGCGGAGAAAACGCATTAAATATTGAGTTTTACGCTATATTTAGTTACAAGAAGACACTGAATTGATATATTAGCAGGTAGAAATTTTTAAATATTCAGAAGAAAATAATTCTTAGCGCAACTTAGCAAGAAGTACATCTGTAAGTGCTCTCTCATTATTTATAAAAACAAAAATAAATAACAAAGAGGAATCAACTTTGCCATATAGAAATGCAGAAGGTAAAATGTAGCTTTAGACAAATTGGGAAAAAAGATATTTCGTATTATAGAAATGAGAGTAGTTTTCTTGGGTGTTTTATTTATCAGGTAGAGTAATAATTTTCTCTAAGTTGTCTTATTTAATTCTCTCTCA
>KK117648.1:275031-331547 GCA_000611955.2 Stegodyphus mimosarum
ATCAAGTTAACTTAATTCTACAGACAAATGACATTTACATTATACGCAAATTTGTATTTTGAATTATTAATGCATCTGAAGAAAGGCTTCTTCGCCTGCGCGAATATTTGCCAAATGGAGGAGGCGTTTAAAAGGTCACTAATATGGCCGTTGACAGTACGATTTCAAAGTTTGTCCGATGAATGGAGTTTGAGTGAGTAAACCAATATTTGAGTACATGTGTTGCTAAATTTAACATTAGTTTGCTATTTTTACTTCCTTGTAAGAAGTAAAAAAGAAGCATTGTAATCGCGAAAAATTTCGCGTATAATATTTCAACGGAAATATCCATTTTGACAGCTATTGAATGCAATTTAACGATGTTTTTGCCTGACATCTGTACGTAAGGACAGAACAAATGACTTTTTCCCCAAAAGGATTCTAAAACTGATTCAAAATGGATTCAGAAGAGATATTTTCATGGTGTCTGTACATACGTACGTATGTTTGCATGTATCTTGCATAACTCAAATACCGAGTAGCCTCAGAACGTTGACATTTTGTATATATGACTGCTATAACATGTATCTCCTATTTTGGTTGCAATCGGCCGCTCAAACACTATGTAATTATACACTGTTACTCGGCTCAGTGAGTTCAGATTTTTTATTCTTATATGTTGGTCAATTGCGCATTTTTTGCTATAGAAATAATTGAATTATGTTGTTCTTATCTTCCGGTTAAGGTATGCCTTCAGTAAATCTGCATGCAATATTTGTAGAATTATCAACAATTTAAAAGCTGTTTACATGCGGGTAATCTTAATTATGTTTACGAATTTTTTTGTATTTTGGCCTTGTCGCGAAGGAAGAACTGAATTAATTGAATGAGAAAAACTGAATTGCCTGTGAGAAACTGTTTCTTTTTTTGTTTTTTTAATTTCTTTTATACATAATTTTAGATTTATCATAGTATTTGAATAAAACATGTTGCAACAATTAGATAATTCTTCACATGATACACATAATTTTTGTGCAATCTATGTTATAAAGTGAATGAGATGTAACGCTGTTAAATGAAGCTAGCGCCAGTGTGTCCCTATGGTAAAAAAATATAGCGAATTTGAAAGAGTGCATTTATTCTATTGTGGTGTATGCGATATCGACGAAGTAGATTTAATTCAATCCAATAATTTTAAATGAAATGCAAGGAAAAAATGCGTATATTTAATATTCCATACAAGGAAGTCTTCTGGTGTACACATCAGATTTATTCATAGTTAAAATTACGGTAGCTGCCGGTATATGTATTTTTTCTTTTTATCGTTCAACAAATGCGAAAAAAATTTGTTAGGTCTACAAAGTAGAAAGACGAAATATAGAAGAATGAAATTGCTCACATTTGGAATCTTGTATTTACACGCATTCCTATTCTTATAAAGAATAAACAGAAACTTTGCAAAAACTGTGACTTTCATAATCTCATCACTTATAATCTCACACTCTGCAACGTATCCCATTTAATAATTAGAAACAGTTATATAGTAGAAATGCCGTGGGTTTCAGTGTTAAAGTAAACCAGATCTTCCCTGCTCCTTCTTGCGAACATGTGGATGACGCGTGCTCCGCTCATTGGGTTAATCAATCTCTTAAAAGGGGCATGATCCTATTCTGTACTGTAAGTCCAGAACAATCTGAAAGTTACTGAAAAGAGTTTCCCAACACGGTTACTAATGAAACCGTGCCTGGCTATGAAACTGACTACGGTCTCAGTGCATCCTTTCTAGCTCAGAGCAAAAAACATTTATCCAGATATTCCGTCAAACGATTTAAGATCCTTTGGTGCAATAAGAGATTTCAAGAATTAAACATGCAGATGTAAACTAATTTAATATTACAGCTCTAATAAGTTCATTAAAGAGGTATTAAGTTCATTCTAGGCTTGTAATTTCGATATCTTCCTTAATATCCGCAAGAGTTTTCACTGTTAGTTCTACTGCTTTGCGGAGAATATCAATGTTACAGTTATCAATGGGTTGTTATAATTAAAGTGATTCTATTCAGTCTTGTGTGGAGCTCGAGGAAGAAAAAACTACTATAAGATTAATAGTTCACATTTTGATCATGATGTTTTTCATATAACGTGGAAGAAAAGTTATGCTGTTTAGGAACTCTTTAAAATGCCAGCTGCAAAAATTCATTCTTCACTACGTATTTTCAAGCAGAAAGATCAACCTTTAATAATCGAAGGGGTTGTTTCGTACGTGATTAGGCAAAAATTATTTTTAACTTTAAATGAAAACAGTACAAGTATTTCCTGCAAACATTTTATAAATAAGAATATGTAGTTTTAGTTTAGCTATTTATGAAAAAACGTTAGTTAGTTTCTATTTACTTTTGAGAAATTACTTGTGAATTTCTAAAGCAGTGAAATATTGGAATATAGACAAGCACTCAAGGGCTTTTTGTCTAAGGAAAGCATTATTTTTGAGGACGACATTTTAAAGGAAACTGGTTTATATTTACCTTGCCCAAGAAGAAAACCTGCAAAAAGTCTCTGCGGCAGCCCGTTTGCCGGGTCGAACTCGTGTCAAACTACCCTTGTTAAGCAGTTTGACGGCTCGGCATCTTGGAGGTCTAAACAATGAAATAATCCAGAATTTTGAAAAATTTGCAAAAGCATTCAAAGAAAATCATTTATAAGTCTGAAATCCGTTAAGCCATTCTATTTTTCAAATTATCGAAGTGACATTTTCACAAGTTTTGAATTAACGTGTGTTGCAATAGATCTTGATGGCGTTTGCGATCTTGATAGCGGCGAGCGTGATGGCCTTGCTAGATCTTGATAGCTATGCTAATGGTGTATAACTTTAAAAAAATTTTAAGGAAACAAAAAACAGAAGGAAAAATAACCAGAAGCTTTCAGATTTAACATCACGCCCAAAGTGGCGTTTTTTTAACGTTTTGTGTGCTACCTTTATTTATTAAAAGATACTTACCTTTATTTATTAAAAGGTACCTTCTCACTTAAACCTTAAAATTTAGTTCAACAGCAATATCGCAAAATAATTTTAAAATGACTCTAGGATTTCCGATACACATTCTCGGGCTCTGGAGATAAAAATGCTTTTTTTTTCGTACAGTGTTGCCATTGCTTGCTTTTAAATCGTCGAGTTTGTTAATCAAAAATTCGTTAAAGTTTTACAGAATATGAAATACATAATACAACAAATTCCTTTTGGGCCATTTGGGCTTCCAGATGCCCATATTCAGTGGAAATGTATGTTATTCAAAATTGGATGGCTCTAGGTACCGTTGTTTTATCACAATGCGAGAAACATACATACATTTACGCAGATTCTTCATTATTTAATTTTTTTAAATATAATACAGGACTTTAATATTTAGTGGTAATAATTTGAAAAATGAACCGAAATTTAAAGTTTTCAACGCAAAGTGCCAAAACAAAATTAATAGCCCATCTGGACTTACGCCCTTCGGGCTAACAAAAGAGAGACAGACAAACTTAAAAACAAATGCTATATTATTTTAAAACTTTTGAGACGTTTTAGCTTAAAAAGCAACGATAGAGTTTTTTGTTATTTTTTTATTTTACCAAACACATAGAATAACAGCAACTAATGACGCCTGTTTGTTTCGTTCTTTTATTCTTCATGCAATTAAATTATGTACATTTAATTAGTCTAAACCTTTTCAAAATCTTAAGATTTTTTTAGATTATGAATCCTTTTAATATTGTTCGTAATATTCCAAAGTAATTACATTCTTTCCGCATGGCTTTACGTGATAAAATTATGTATGCTAGTACATGATTTTCGTGATTAGCTTTAAGCTATTTGTTTTTCTTTCGATTTAACTAAAATGAGAAAATATATAATTCTCAACATCATCAACTAGACACATTTTTAAACAAATAAGAAGTGCGCTAAGTAAAGGATGTATAATTCTTGAGTGTTTTGCAATTTAAAATCTTTTATGGAAATATTTTTTTAGACTTAATAGAAAGTCACTAATTTATCACATTATCCGTCAGCAATAACAGGACTTAAGCCCCTGAATCTGACAGCCGTGTAGCTAATTAACTTCTAATGTTACGGTTTAACGACAAGTGGTGTTGATTAATTAATGTTAGCTTTAAATTAATGAGAGCCTTCAAGTCTTCAGAAAATATTAAGAAGAGTTTTAAGTGACATGAGTGATTCGTAAAGTCTTAAAATCTTACTACTAAAGACAAGTACTCTAATGTATTTCATAAATGTTTAAAATGTTTATTATTTAACAGCATATCTAAAGCAACTTTTTAAATTAATTTATTAAGTTAAAAATAATATTTGTTAATAAACATACATAATTTATATAGATTATGGTAACATCCTTTCCTAGAGATAAACCCACGGCATTATAAAATAGATTTTTAAATTTGGAAGCATTTAATGAATATATTATTCCTATAATTTACACATTTTAAATGTTCTTATTGTGCATCTGTTTATTTCATGAGATTTTACAGTAATTAAGCCTTGTATTCTTTAATGTCTAGCTTAATTGGTTGATTTTTCAATAAATATTTCATTTACTTAAAAAGTTTAGAAATAAGAGAGATCTTATTAAAAAAAGTACGTGGCATCTACGTTTTGATATGTGAAAAATTAGACCTTAAGTTGCTGTTGTGAATTTTTTATAGGTGATTAATTTTCACTTCATAAATTTAAATTACATTACTTATTAAACAAATTTTTTCAGCAACAATTTTTCCACGTATCAAGATTCATTTAAGTAACTGTATAAAATTACTCTTTTAATAAATATCAAAATTCTTGGGCGACGATTATTCATGTTATATACTTAAGTAAGAAGCTGAACTTTTTATGCACGTAAACTATATCTAAAATTTTCCGTTCATAATTCAGCAGGGTTAAAATTTTGAAATTAATTACTATTTTACTTAAGAAGTTGAATTATTTACTCAATTACTTCAACGTCATTAGTTTATTTCATTTATTCTGTTTTAAATAGAATAAAAAACATGAATTTAAAACTGCAAACTTCAGTCTGATTTTAAGAGATTATAAAGAGGCTTTATTCTTCTTTTGTACATCATTAAAGGCAATGATTTTACTGTCGAAAATTATAAAGTTCTCCCCAAATTTATTCTTTTGCATTGCAGTTTCGCGCAAACATTGTGAATAGCATTAAATATAACTAAGAGAAAATACTGTGGCGTAAACACCTGGCTCATAATACATTGAATGCATTAGAACTAATGATAGTTTGATAAAATTTATTTTACCGAAAGGAACTCTTTATAATTCGGGAATTTTCCATAGAAATACAAGTACGGGCCTTCTTAGTATCACACAGCACAATCAGTAGTTAAATTTCAAACTGCTAAGGGCGTTAAACACAACGCAATGCAAAGTGCATCTAAAACGGTGAATCTCCTACGGAGATCTGTTAGTGTTCCAAACTCATGCAGAACTAAACATTTGAGAAATTGATGCTTTAATGTTTATATAGTTAGTCTTATATAGTTTTATATGGCTTTCTCTCGCTAATATAGTTTTCTCCCGCTCACCGAAAAATCCCTAGTACCATCCCATCTCGAAATTACTGGAAAGCATATGCGGGCAGTTACAGTTATATATAGGCACCAATTACAGTTATTCCTTTAGAGTTGTACAGAGGCGATACTCAAATGTCGCTAAATGTTCGTGAAATCTGGCGACATTTGGCCATTTCTTGCCAAATCTGGCAACGAAAATTGGTGCCAAAACCATCACCACCTTGACGATATCTCGCCAATTTAGCGAGATAGCCATTTACTAAATGTTAAATAGACTGCCGTTATATTCATATTTTTCAGAGAGCATTTTCTCTTTCAAGCTTTGCATGTTACATTATACCAAAAAAATAAATAAAATAAAAAAATTGAAAAAAATTAAAATAGTAAAAAAAAATACCGGATTTTTACATGTAATTTCGTTAAAATTATTTATTTATGTACAAAATCCGTAATAATACATATTCACTGATAAAGAATACAGCAGAAGATATCTTTAACACATTACAAATATTTTAAGAACCTGCATCTGCAATAAATATATGAAGGCATATGTTGAAATCCCTCTAACATTAAGAATATAGTTAGTCCTTTTCAAATTAATTTTAATTGACAGTCGAGAACATTATTTAAATTTTATAATATGTAATAGAAGTTATCAAATGAGAAATAATTAATATTACTAATATATTTTCCTGTATTATTAGGAATAGAATTTCTATGAACAGTGATTATTTATTTTCAATTTGCGGTATTGATATAATACTTATTATAAAAATACTAAACTACGAATATTTATGACCATCTTAATCTATGGCAGGAAATCAAATTTTATTGAATTTTTGTAGTAGATTTCACATGCCATATTTGTACAGACCATTAAGTTTTTTAGAGTTACTCTATACTTTCGCCAGGCTTCCAATCACAGATTTTCTAGTTATGAACTAAATCACTTAACACTACGAGAATACGCACGGGGAAAAGTGATAATTTCTACAAAGTAAATTTGTACTTCCCGTATAAAGTGAGAGTAGCAAAGATTTATCTTTAGTTTCAGCTCACGATAGGTATCACGCAAATTTTCAGTGTTATTATGTTAACCCTTTTTGCTAAATCACCGTATTGCAGCAGAATAAATTTTTACGTGCTGGAAATGCATTAAAATATTGATATTTCTTTGAAATCCGAAACTATTTTGCAGTTACTAAACACCAAAAACTGTAAAACATTCATTAATTTCCTCTGTAAAGTAAATGTGATTGTAAGTAAATAAAATAAAATAACTAGAGCAGTCTAAGTAAAAATAAGTAAAAAAACTAAGTGGAAAATGTCTACCATCTGTTACTGCTTTAAAAAACTAAAATAAAACTTTTTAAATATTTTCTTAATTAATAGTATTGCTTAAAATAAAGCAATAGTATTAATTAAGAAAGATGCCAGAGATGGTACCAGAATCGGTGCAAATAGAACTATTTTATCTATTATTAACCATTAAACTATATGATAAACTACTTTTAACATTTAAGTACATTAGTTATCATATCTCTTTTGAATAAAAGTTTATTGTATAAAAATCTTCTGTTTTAGTTGTATTTTGTTTTCTAGTTTCTATTCTCAATTATAAATTATCAATGATGAAATTGTAGTCAAATTAAAACACAAATAATAAATTGCAAGAAAATTATAAAACAAAGGAAAATAACTGAATGTCAATCAGAGAACGCAGATCTCGCTTTGAACACCCACTTTCGGAAGCTAGATGTAATAGCAACGCTACAACGAGCCTTTTAGTTGCTAAAATAAAATAAAATAAAACGAATATAGCCAGTTTTTCATTAAATGTGCTAAGATTGCAAATTCAAAAGCAGTTTCTCTGCGAGAAAAGTTTCTTTCTCGTTTTCGCTTTAGACTTCAATACTCCTTTTGAAAAGAATCTTTAAAATTAGTATTTTTTTATTTTCTTGTTTTAAAAGAGGGTGAAAAGTATTTTTTTTATATGTGAATTTTTCAAAATTTTATATCCGATACATTTTTATTTGAAATTTTAAAACCATAGACGCCAAATAGTCTAAAAAGTTTTCAAAACTTTTTAAAGATTTTCAAAAATTCAGAAATTAGTCACAATTTTCATACAAATTGTACTGAAAAGTTTTTGTTCCCTATGTGTTGGATGGTACAGACAGTAAAATTCTGATATGTTTAGTTTGATAGTTTTTTTTAGAAGAAGATACATATGAAAAGTACTTTTAACATTAAATATAAAGAACCTAAATCGAAATTTTTTTTAAAAAGCGCTGCATCACGTTGTATTGTCATCGATAAACAGTGTGTGGTATACAAAATTCGACGTTGGTAGCTTGCTTATACGTATGAAGAAGTGGTCTAGAACTTTTTGCCGTCGCCATTTCACCGTGGCCTTCGAGACGTTTCACCGTAGGTACGGTTCGCCCTCGGAACGTTTCGCCACCAAAACACATTTTTCATTATAAGACTGTATTATATCTTGCCGTATGATACTTGTATTAAATTTATTTAGTTTAATAATTCTGTGTACGTCATAAAGACTGCTTGTAATATATATAGATGTTTACAAATAGTAGATATAAGGAAATTACACATAGTCAGTTAGAAGATAATGTCAGTATTAAAAAAAATTGGAGCTAAACTTCTGATATAATAGAAGGTATATTATAGATTTCTAAATTATGCAGAAACAATATTTACGTCATTCGTCAAAATTTCTTGAAATTTTAATCGCCTAGTTCAGAGAAATCACTCATGCAAGCAGGAAATTCATTATGTCTTTTTTTCTATAACATATGTATACAATACAATTAATTATAATTTACACTGAGAAAACCCTTCTAAATAAATTCTTTTTCTAAATCAACTTAATATGATACGGCAAGATATAATACAGCCATGTAAAGGAAAATATGTATTGACGGCGAAACGTCACGACGACAAAATATCTCAGCGTCGAAACGGCCACGTTGAACCGGCCACGGCGAACGGCTACGACGAATATCCCCATTCCTCAGTAAAACGCAATGAGAGTGAACTAATTAAAATCTTATAAAACTGAGTAATATAAAAAATTGAAAAGTGATACTATCAAGCAAAAATTCTTTAAAAGTATGTGCAGTAAATCGAAAATATTTTCTTTAAATTTTTATTACAGCTTTAATTCCTCTTGTTACAGTTTATGTAGCTGGCCGCGAGATGGCGCAGCTTTTTATTTTTATGCTCTTTATATTTTCTTTACCGCATTGCGGATTTTTGATAAAAGTGTAGTGGCAACAAAGTAAAATAATGAACGTTCTAATGTAAACATTATTAGTTGTATATAGCTGTGAAGAATAAAGTTTGTGTGAAAAACAAAATGGCAAAGAATTCCAAGCGTCTTGTAAAATTATCAAGAAAGGTAAGCAAAGATTATTTATAAAATGTTAAATGTTAAAAATAAGAATAAGAAAAGGACCTTAAAAGGGTTCAACATGGTGCCGAAACCCGGGATAACAGTGATCTTTAGATATATTATGATTTAAGTATTTATTATTGTTTCATTAGTGATTGAATATCGAATATTAAGATGGATAAGTTAAAAGCATTAAAAAAGAAGCGAGGAATGCTAAGAGCATCAGTAACAAGACTGATAGCTAAAATGGAAAAGGAAATTGAATCGGAAAATATTAAATTTGATTTATTAGAAGACGACTTATCCATCTTAAATGAAAATGAAAACGCTATATTAATATTGAACAATGAAATTGAATCTGTCATAACAGACGAAAAAGAGTATGACACCGAAATACAGGATAGCTTGGAATATAAAAATAAAATCACCTTGTGTAAATCGAAGATTAATAGAATATTTAGAAATAGAAAATATGTTAAATTAAATGAGATGCCATCTAATTCTTCTACTATAGATACGGTAGAGAACACAAATACAAATGGCGCTAAACTTCCGAAACTAACCATAAATAAATTTAAAGGCGAAATATGTGAATTTCAAAGTTTTTGGGCTCAATACGAATCTGCTATACATAATAACTCTGCTTTAAAGGATGTAGACAAATTTAATTACCTCAAATCTTTATTAACGGACACAGCTTTAATGTCAATAAAGGGATTACCGTTAGTTGCCGAAAATTACGCTAAGGCAATAAATATTCTGAAAGAAAGGTTTGGTAGAAAGGAAATTCTAATAAACGCACATATGAATCGTCTGCTGAATTTAAAGCCAGTAAAAAGAATGGATGATATTAAAATGTTACGTAATCTTTATGATAGTTTAGAAATTGAAATTAGAAGCCTGGATTCCCTTAACGTTACTTCGAATTCTTACAGCTATTTGTTATGCCCGCTGTTAATGAGAATACTTCCTAGCGAATTGGTTTTAGAGTTCAATCGATCGTTAACTCCTGACACAGAAACCACAGTGACTAACATTTTGAAATTTCTGAAGAAAGAAGTTGAAAGCAGAGAGCGAACATTTTTCCAAACATCGCCAAATCATTCCGAGTTTAACATAAGAACCGAACAAAATAAACACCAATCGCGAGATCTTTTTAAAGGTGAAAAATATCATACTGCCTTCAAAAACAAACATTTTGTCCCAGCAGTTGCGTCGTTGAATACGAATACATCAACAGCCGACTGTATATTTTGTGGGAAGATAGAAAATGAATCGTTGAAGCATTCTACTTCAAATTGCGCAATTCCAATTGAGGAGAAAAGAAAGAAATTAAAACTGGCTGGGAGATGCTATTTATGTTTTCGTAAGGCTCATACGTCAGCCCGTTGCAACTCAGATATACGCTGTGATTTATGTTCGTTAAGGCATAATACTATTTTACATGATAATAAATTTGAAAATAAACGGGAAAATAAAGGTGAGTTTAAAACAGACACAGTGGTAGCGTCAATTTCCGAAAGAGATAACAAAAAAAGGGTTTATTTACAAACTGCAAATGCAGTAGCTTTAGGTCAGAATAGAAGAAAAAATGTAAGACTCATTTTTGATTCTGCCTCTCATAAATCTTTCATTCTGACAAAAGTATCAAAACAATTGAAATTAAGTGTTGTGGGGGAAGAAGAACTTCAGATTTACACCTTCGGCTCTACTGAGCCTATAGTTGAAAGGCTAAAAAAGGTTAAGGTTGTACTTAAAGATATATGCGGACCTGGGAAAATAATAATTAAAGCTCTTGAAACTCCAGAAATTAACCAAGCTGTTATTGGTATGCCAGGAAAGGAAATACTTAATTATTGTATGGAAAATTCGATAAGACTTGCTGATGCTACAAATATAGATGGCCATAACTCTCAAATATCAGTATTAATTGGTAATGATTTTTACTGGAAAATAGTCACTGGGAAGGTTAAAAGATTATCAAAGGGTCTTGTTGCCTCTGAAACGTTATTTGGTTACACTATAAGTGGGACTGAAGCATTAAGTAATGTTTCCACACTTCGTTCCGGAATTACGGTAATGAATGTTGTTGAGAATATTTCACATGCACCTGATTTTGAAACTAGTGCAGCTTTAAAAAGGCTATGGGATTTAGATGCAATTGGAATACTTGACTGTCAAACAAATGAAAATGACACTGAAGTTATTCGGAGATTTGAAGAAACTATTGAATATAAAACCAATCGGTATGAAGTTTCATTACCTTGGAAGGACAACGTCAATAAAATGGGTAGTAATTATAACATCGCCTTAAACAGATGGAGCAGTTTACTTAGAAGGTTTAAGAAAAATCCTGAAATTTATGACAAGTATTCAAGGGTAATTGAAGATTATCTAAATAAAGGAATAGTTGAAAAGGCTCCAAAGAATTCTGCAGAAAACATCTATTATTTGCCACACCATTGCGTAATCAGAGAAGATCACGATTCTACGAAATTAAGGGTCGTATTTGATGCTTCCTCACATACTCGTGATAGTCTATCTTTAAATGATTGCTTACATTCAGGACCAAATTTAAACCCTGAATTATTAGATTTGCTAATTAAATTTCGTCAACACAAAATAGCATTTGCTGCAGATATTGAAGCTGCTTTTCTACAAATTCTGTTGAAGCCTGAGGACAGAAATGCAGTAAGATTTCTTTGGACTGCAAAAGAAAAGGAGCAACCGACGATTTTAAGAATGACGCGTGTAATATTCGGAGCAACCTGTAGCCCCTTTTTACTAGCAGCAACAATAAAGCATCACGCAAGAAAGTTGAAATCACAATATTCGAAGATCTGTCAGCTTCTTGAAGAAAATATTTACGTAGATGATTTGATTCATGGTACAGATAATGAAGAAGAAGCTGCAGAAATTTATAAAGATGTGAAAAGGATTATGATGCTTGCTAGTTTCAATATGAGAAAGTGGAGGAGCAATAACGCCCAATTACATGCGATTTGGAATGCAGCTGAAAATACGAAGTTTAATGGAGACAGAATGAATAGCACTTTGCTAGGATATATTTGGAATTATGAAGCAGATATACTGAAATTTCGAATCAAAGATGAATTACTAAAAGATCCGGCTGAGGAAATAACAAAACGGAAGATTCTTCAAGTTGCAGGCGAACTATACGATCCTATCGGGTTCATATCTCCCTTTGTTGTTGCAGCTAAAATGATGATGCAAGAATGTTGGCAAAGGGGATACCAATGGGATGCACCACTTGATCAAGAATTGCAGAAACGATTTAAAACCTGGTATAATGAAATTCCTAAATTAAAAATTGTTGAAATTCCAAGGCATTATTTCAACAGTCAATCAAAAAATAATCTGTCGAATATTCAGTTGCACTGTTTTACAGATAGTAGCCAAAACGGATATGGTGCCGTTGCATATTTGAGATACAATGAAAATGAGCTAACAAAAACATCATTTGTTATGTCCAAAGCAAGAGTTGCTCCCATAAAAAAGATTACGTTACCTAGACTAGAGCTTTTAGGAGCAGTCATAGGAGCTCGACTCATCACATACATTCGACATTCGTTAAAAAACATAGAAATGAAGGTTTATATGTGGACAGATTCAGAAATTGTACTACATTGGGTCAAGGCTGATCCTACGAAATGGAAACAATTTGTACGAAATAGGTGTCTAGAAATCCAAGAGAAAACTGATCCAGATTGGTGGAATTATTGTCCCAGCCATGAAAATCCTTCGGACTTATTGACGAGAGGGCAGAAGGTAGAAACCCTTTCAAAAAATGAAATGTGGTGGTATGGCCCACCTTGGCTTGTTAAAGATAACAACTTTTGGCCCATATCTTCGAGAAAATTTAATGAACATGATAAAGTAACAAATTCTGAGAAACGAAAGGGAAATAAACAAGAAATCTTAACAGCAAACTGTATTGTTGAAAACAGCGAACCTATCATTCCTATCGAGAACTTCAGTGACATAAAGAAAGTATACAGAATAACATCTTATGTTTTCAGATATATCAATAATGTGAAAAACCCAAAACTAAGAAGAATTGGATCTGTCACGGCTGAAGAGATGACTGAAGCAGAGAATTTCTGGATCAAGAAAACTCAGGAAGAAAATTTTAGAGAAGAAATAAGGAAATTAATGATGAACCAAAGCATAGCTAGTTCGAAAATATTTACATTAAATCCATTTGTAGACTCCAATGGAATACTTAGAGTAGGTGGAAGACTTCAAAATGCTGGGTTAAGCTATAATCAAACATATCCAGCAATATTACCTGAGAAGTCTCATTTGACAGACCATATTATTAAAGATTGTCACGAAACGCAAGGACACGCTGGTGTAGCTGAAACTTTAACTCAAGTTAGAGAAAAATTTTGGATACTAAAGGGTCGACAGCGTGTTAAGAGTAATATTAACAAGTGTGTGATTTGCTACAGATTTAAAGCTAAGCCACTAAGTCAGGATATCGCTCCTTTACCAACCGAAAGAATAAGAGAGGCAAATCCCTTCGAAGTTGTGGGACTTGATTTTGCTGGTCCTATGAGTGCAAAGGATGAAACTGGGAAGGCTTATATTGCTCTGTATACATGCGCTGTAACAAGAGCAGTGCATCTAGAACTAGTGTCTAGCCAAACAGCAAACAATTTTCTTCTGTCCTTTAGAAGATTTATTTCAAGAAGAGGAGTATGTCGAATAATATATTCAGACAATGCAAAAACATTCAAAAGAGCAGACAAGGATTTACAAAAATTATGGAATACCATCAAGGACACAGAAGTTCAAAATTATTTTGGTAATAAAGGTATTGAGTGGAAATTCAATGTGGAAAAGGCGGCCTGGTGGGGCGGTTTCTGGGAAAGGCTTGTTAGATCTATCAAGTCATGTTTGAAGAAAATACTCATGAAGGCTTCACTTAAATTTGAAGAGCTGGAAACAGTTTTAATTGAAATTGAGGCAATATTAAATTCACGCCCGCTAACTTATGTTTATAGTGAAATCGGCGAACCAGAACCGCTGACACCAGCTCATTTTCTAGTTGGGCGAAGATTGACATCTTTACCATCTGGCAAAATTCTTGAACCTGATTCAACTAAAGAAAAATTAACAAGGCGATATAAATACCGGCTAAGGTTATTAGAAGGTTTTTGGAAAAGATGGAAAAGGGAATACTTACTTGAAATTAGAAACGTAAAACTAATTCAAACAGGTAATGCCGTAACAGATCGTTTGAAGGGATCTGTAGTTCTAGTACATGAAGAAAAATTACCAAGATTATTATGGAAGATGGGAGTTGTACAGGAGTGTCATCCAGGACGAGATGGAAAAATAAGGGCTTGCACTATCCGTTTAGCTAATGGAACTCATCTTCGTCGTCCTGTGCAGTTATTGTACCCCTTAGAAATGACTTAAACTCTTTGAACTGAACACAGTGAACTTAAATTACGAACACTGCGTATATGAACATTTAAACTTGTAGAACATTAAAACATTTAGTGTTTAAGATAACTTCAGAATCCAATCCTTTGATGAACCAAGAGTTCATCGAGGGGGAGGATGTTACAGTTTATGTAGCTGGCCACGAGCTGGCGCAGCTTTCCATTTTTTTATGCTCTTTATATTTTCTTTACCGCATTGCGGATTTTTTGATAAAAGTGTAGTGGCAACAAAGTAAAATAATGAACGTTCTAATGTAAACATTATTAGTTGTATATAGCTGTGAAGAATAAAGTTTGTGTGAAAAACAAAATGGCAAAGAATTCCAAGCGTCTTGTAAAATCATCAAGAAAGGTAAGCAAAGATTATTTATAAAATGTTAAATGTTAAAAATAAGAATAAGAAAAGGACCTTAAAAAGGTTTAACACCTCTAACAGGCAAACAAAATAAAAATCTTTTTTTTTTGTTCCTAAAAATGATGTATATTGTCAGAGCTGTCTACTTAGCATTATTCAACCAAATTCTTTCTAATGATTACCTATTGTATATTTAAGAGATATTTTTCTTTGTATGCCTATGTTATATTTTGCCTTTTTATATTATTAAGTTTATTTAATTTAACAGTTTGTTTGCTTATTGTACACCTCTAGGTGTCTTAAATTTAAAAAAAAACTTTTGCAATTAAACGCATCTTCTAGATACCGAAGTTTTTTTGCACTGATTTAGCATTTTCTGCAGTGAATAGTTTATGAAAATCTCGATGCAGTTTCAAGCAAAGTTTTCAAAAAATATTTTCAGATGACACAAAAAGCAATAGCTCGCAGTAAAATGATTCCCATTCGGATCTCTGCTTTATATCACTCATATACATTATCTATAACAAAAAATGTAAAAGTAATATTATTTTTTTTTCAGCTTTATTCAATAACTCGGATATTGGGCAATTTTTCAAATTTTCATAAAATGAAATATCACAGGCTTATCATCTTTTCTACAGAGCAAATGCACGAATAATATTTCCCAATATAAAAACAAAACTTCTACTTTTATAGATTAACTCTGAGGAAAAGGATAATCTTGGCCAATCGCTTTAACAGTTCAGACCTTTGCTCGATTCGTCGATATGACACAGATAAAAGAAAGCGTAACTTTTCTTTTGCTTTATAACCGTAAATTCATTTTCTAATATTCAGTTATCCTTCTTTGTCATCCGATATATAAACATTTGCATCTAGTAAAATATTTTATTTCATAAAAGCTTGGGAATTTAAAATTATTAACTTTTCAAAGTGCCGATTCCGTCCAAAACTATGCGTCTCAAAAATATATCTCAGTCCGTGTACCAAACTATTTACAAAATTTAATATTTACGAAAACTCAACAACAAAAATTAAGCACATTTTTTGCGTACATCCCAACAACAAAAGAGGATAAAATTAGCAGATGAGTGGAAAAAAATACTCGTTGTAAAACCAAAAATTGAAATCATCAAAATCTCTAGGAAACATATAAAAAACTTCTGAGAGATCACTATCAGATTAAGGCTTAATTTTAATTTACCAAATTTTAATGCTTAAGTACGTGCCCATTACATTCCTACATGTTTTTTTTTCATGCGAGAAATAAAATTCTACAAATTGACAATAAAACTTTTAAATGAGCCTAAAATTCACCCTAAAAGTTTACTCAGTGCATAATTTCAACATGAAATTCTAAAAAAATATTTCATAAAGGAACTTGTTTTTTCTTTTTTTTTAATACAAATGTATATTTTGCTTCAAACATTGTTCTGAATGAGTTATTTCATTTTCATTCGTGAAAGAAACCAAGTTAAATTTTTATCACAGCTTTGATTCCTCCAACAGGCAGGAAAGAAAAAAAAAACTTCTGTTCTTGGTTCTTAAAAATGATGTAATTTGTCACAGCTGTCTGCTTAGCATCATTCAAGGAACCTCTTTCTAATGATCTAGTCCGCTTTCTTCAGGGAGATCCTTTTGTACTCTATCCATCATCGAGAAAACCTTTCTCGCCTGCCCAACCCCCATTTCGTCATGCAGCATATGTCACACGACTGTTAGTCCTATAGGTATGGAATTAATGCAGTTGCCAGGTGAGATGATTTATTAGATTAGTTTGCGGGAAAGTGCCAATTTATACAAGTGGTACTAATCCTTGGAAAGCGGTATGTGTTAAAGAACTTAATCGACGATTTTTGGCATATCAGTTTTGAAAAATGATACGAAGTTACTTTTATTTCTTAACACTTGTTCGAAGATTTCAGGAATTACATAATCGATTATATATATTTATACAGGTATAGTAGATGCTTGATTAACTTTGGTTTTATTAGGAGTTAAGTCTTTTATTTTCATGCTATAAAATTATAAATTTGTTGGTTGAGGCTGCATTCGTATTAATGAAGCATTAAATTTAAGAGCACGGTATTCAAATAAAACAAAATCGAAAAACATGATAATTTGAATTGTGTTGATACAGTCAGAGACGTCTTTTATAAGGTATATACAATAGTTTTCGCTTCTTACGCATGGTGAATAAATATATTGCACATGGTGACATGAGTACATTACACGTAACTAAGAATGCGCAGCTAAGAGTTTGAGAACATACTGAGATCATTTATCTTTTAAATTTTACATTAAAACGAGTATATTTGTCTGATCTTAAAGCACGGTAGATATGATTAGTCAAGAGATTTGTAAAGCTAGCAATTGAACTAAGCTTGCGAAATTATTGAATTAGATTACCAATCCATAAATATATAAGGTATTTTCTCCGTCTTTCCAACATGCCTTCGTGGCGTAACGGTAGCCCACTCGGCGCGTATTTGAGTTGTCTAGGTCCGAGTCCCGGAGGCAGCATTCCTCATTATACAATATTATTAAAATCCAGATTTAACAAATCGCCAGAGACTTGCGATAAAATTCGAGAATATTTTTTTATCCGGGAGGTGCTAAAATAAATATAAAAATACGCAAAGAAGTAAAAATGTTTACAGACTTACCTAATATTGAAGATCTTGGTAAAAGGAATAAATGAAACCGATTTTATATACAAAGTATGGAAACGAAGTTTTTAAAATTTAATAGAATAATTTGAGAAAAAGTAATAAGTAACAACGTTTACATTTGTTTCAAAGATTTCTCTCTTCAGACTTCTTTACACGCAAGTCATGTCGTAAACTATTAATATTATTTCATAGATTCGTTACTTTAGTCTTTTACTAGACAAGAAGAAAATCGATAATTTTTTTTTTAATTTCTTCCTTAGCGTCAAAAATTGGATCACTTCACATTTTCATTAGCATCTTATAATGCACCACAAACTGATGAATACGCAATCTGAAGTATGTGGAATTTCAAACCGTATTTTGATAATATCTTCTATCTCAGGTTCTGATATTGTCACAGAATAATGAATAAGAATAAAAGAAAAATATAACAGCCCACCAGAGACCGAGTAGTTAAATCAGCTAAATAATTCGATCTGGTCTCAAATCCTAGCAAACGGATTGGATGCATTTGTATTTTCATGATATTTTCGATGTATAATACGGATGCAAACAATTTTCCTTTAGAAAATCCTTCCCCTTAGGTAGACAACCTTTAGTTTTTTGCCATAATTAAACAAACAGAATCTGATAGTCATTTTACTACAAGGCGTAGTCGCTTAGCGCATAGCATCTTAAATTCAACTATTTCATTGCATAAATTCTAATACAAATATTTGTATCAAGAACAACTTTTCCAGTTGTAGATTCCCAAACTCTTCATTATTCGATTGAAAAACAGTTTTCCGCACATATATTGAGCTACTTTTGAACATTTTTCTCGTGTTTAGGAGCAATATTCATGCAGTTTAAGAATGATAGCTTTTCTACGGCAGTGTTTCCATGAGAAGGTAATTTCGACACCAGCTTGAAAATGGATAATATATAGTTTAAAAATGAATTTTAAATTCCGTAATTTCGAAGAAAATATTTAATAAATTTTAAAATGTATAAAAGAAAATATTTAACTGCTCATTTGATTATGGTAAAATATTCATTATATCGAGATGCTTTTCCGCAACTTTTACTCAAAAACGGAAAAGGAATTCCTTAAACAAGAATTTGGTTTTATTTATATGAAATTCATTGCATTCGATAGCATATCATCGAAACTTTCACTGATTACCAAGTTTTTTCAAATTTTGAGCAAATAAACAAATTAAACTTTCAGTTTTTGTCTTCAATTTACAGAGTTCTCTTTATTGCAGCTGCCGTTTGGTATTCTTTCGATGCAACTGATTTAAACAGGTAGAATTAGCGATTTTTATTTGTCTTTACTTAGCTGTTATTAGTTGCAATCGATCTGAAAGTGTAAAGAACGCCAACCAGAAGGACAAAATGCTCTATTTACTTTGAACACGAACTAAAATATCAGTCCCCGCCAAATAAAGCATTTTTCTCACCCCTAAGTATAAATACAATTATCAAGTTAGGTTCTTGTTGAAAATTATTAATAGACTCTCTTAACTTAAAAAGTGATTAGTTTTAGCAAACGAATATTAATATATAATAAGTTTTAAAAGAAGTTATATTTGCATTAATTTTTTTCTTCAGATATAAGAAAATTGTGTACGTTTCTAGATTTTAATACATCAATAAGGGGATAATAAATTTAAAAAAAAAACGCGTAACATTTCGGTGAACAAATAAACAGAATATAATGAGCGATAAATAAATGAATAAATTTATAAAGAATGACTTCATTAGTTCTTGTGCTAAAACGTATCGTCAAATCCTTTTAACACGGGAGAAAATATAAATATTAATTAATGTAAGCTTTTTTTATTAAATACTGAATATGAAATGAAGCCAAAATCTAAGCACAGTAAGTTATGATACAAGTCTCTGTATGGTTAGTTTATTTCACCACAATTCAAAACTAATTCAAACTGAGCTGCTCGCATGCAAGAAAGAGCAAATGATTTTTAGAAATTAAATTCGCAAATTTTTATTATATTATATTAACTATGGTTCCTTGATTTTCATTATAAGTAAATGACAAGAATGACCTCTTGTGAATTCTTTATAACAAACAAAATATACAACTTCCATACAATTCGTAATAGTTCAGATACAGCTCGATAGGTAGATAAGAATACATACAAAATACACCTTTTGATCGTGACCTTTACCATACAAACTAGTCATAACTTCTGTATGCTTTCCTGTTTATATGGATATGTAAGTATATGGTAGTAAAGTATATAGTTCGAGAATGTTTTTATATTACAATAAATTACATTATTTAACTAAAGTAAAAAACTAACGTCTGTATGCAACATTGGGTTCAACTTACATATGAATGAGTAGGAAGCGTAGTGATAACTTTTAAATATTGAATTGATTATTCCGTAAATTTTCAACAGAATTTGTGTTAGCATTTGCCCACTAATATCCGAGTAGATTAGACCGCCGAATACTGGTAGTATGATTCAGTCTGACATCTTAGCGATCAGACTGGCTGCCCGATTGTTTCATGTCTTTTCCCATGCTCAATATAAACATGAGCTTATACTAGTGCCCTTTAAAATGTCTCACACGAAAGCCCTTCCTATTAGAAAGATATCATCCGTACGTTTTCTTTTAATCAACTGGTTGACTAACGGCATTCACGTTCCCATAACAGCTATTTTCTGTTTCTTGCAATAAATTCCATTAAAACTAAATTACATTGATATTTGAAAGCTGATATATCCAGATCAAATATAAATGTTGCCTAGTAAAATAAGCGTCAAAATGAATGAAATCATTTGTATTCTATGATATGATATATTTCCATAATGCTGCCAAACTGCGTGCCGTAGTTTCATGCAAGCTTCAGATATATTTCCAATAATACTTCTGTTGCGCTAGTTTTGCAATAATTCTACTAAAATACGCATTCAAAAATTTAATTGACAGGGTATATTGAACCACTCACGATAAATGTAGGTTCAAAGCAGGCAATGATTTTTTGCTGCAATTAATAAATTAATTAAATCAAACTTATTATATTATTTATGAAGAAATTCGATTCTATATAATGAAACTGATTGATTGAAGCCGTACAACAAAAGTTTATTTGTAGAGGAGTAAATAAAATACGTTTAAAGCTCTAGTTCGTGCTTAACCGATAAATGTACTCAGTTTAAAACTTAAATGAAATCAATTACACTCATACCGACCTAATTGTCTTAAGATTCATTTTAATAATATTTAATTATTATTTCTGTTAATTTCTAGAGGTTCTTTTAGAGATTTTTATCGGAGTCCGTTTAATTTTTATAAACTGACTTTTTAATTGAATCGTTTATAAGAATTAATAATCGTGAATAAGTCATGATAAAAATGTATAACAAACATTCTATATTTTAAATAAATAAGTTTAACTATCAGCATAACCTGTTAACACGGATATTTGAATGGAAGGATTTTAAAGCAAGATCGTAGAATCTGACAACCTGACTTAATCCTTACATAAAAATTATTATGTGCATTTTTTTTTCTTTTATAATCTTCATAGATTTATGTTAACGTACGTTCAAAATTCGTCACATGGTGAATTAAAATTTCTGTAAAATAAAAAATAAAATATGAGCATAAATATAACAAATAATACGTTAAATACAATTTATCAAACAAAACCGAAACAAGTAAAGGAAAAATTGAGGAAAGACAAAGTGGTGTACACACACAAGTCCTTAATTAATTAAAACAGTCAAAATGCTTTTAGTTTTTAAATTTCATGCTGTAAGTGGCGTTTATCATGTCCCAAATCTTAGAAGTATTTGGCATTATATTATCCAAAACACAAGAGGACTATCCGCTTAAGATGCAGCATGAGAACTGTCCATGAGAACAGAGGCAGCATGAGAACTGTCCATGAGAACAGAGGCAGCATGAGAACTGTCCATGAGAACAGAGGCAGCATGAGGACTGTCCATGAGAACAGAGGCAGCATGAGGACTGTTCTTCAATTGAATAGAGGTTTTAGAGGATTTCTAGGGGTTCTTGAAACTGTTTTTATTCATCCTGTTGCTTATATACTGAAAGCGTTTTATACAGCTGGATGAAGAATAATTTAGCAAATCAGAGGGTCCTTCACTACCTGAGATAAAAAATTGCTAGAAAAGAAACATTGCTGACTAAAAGAGGAAACAAGGACTACATGAGATGTAGAGAAGAGCATAACCTGTAAAATTTTGTGTTCTTTAGATAAGATAGTACATTTTGTTTAGTATAAACACAATAATTTCAATTTGAAACACGTTTTACTTAAAATATGCATAATGTTCTAGCTTAAAAATTATGACTCAAAATATTATTACACTATTTTTATGCTATTTAGCATGTTTATCTTTTTATTGGTTGCTAGGTTATGTACTAAACTAAATCTGATTCTGCAAGTACTTTTCGAATAATGGCCTTCTTCTTGAATTACAACACACTAAATATGCACCCAAATCTTGTAAGTATTATTCGATCGTCTCTAATATTTTTGTTCTTTGTAATATTCCTTAAATAATCGTCCATGTTATCTAAGGAAGCAAATATTTTATTCTAGTGCTTTCGTTTTTCAGATAAGTCTTTATGTCATTACGTAGGAATTTAAAAATTTAAAACAAATGTTCTTTATTTTCTAAACTTAATTAGTATCTTTTCTTAACTAATTGTTTTCGAATGTTTATTGTTATATGTAACGTTTATGAAAACTAAAGCTAGAAATGGTATTGAATTGTTTTATATTACATTTTTACAAAAAGTGTTTCGAAAGTGTTAGGATGCCTTAATATAATGAAATGTACTTACAATTAGGAAACAAACGAAGTTCTGTTTATTAATTTCACTAACAAATAAAGAAAAACAAATGAATAATAGTAGAATAAAACATTTTTAGGTGAAAATCATTAATCAGTAATATTATTTTTTAGCCTGATATTTCTACTCTTTTATTTTGGACTTTTCCCCATTTTCCTTAATATTCTTACTCAACTGCTTATTCGAACAGAAAAAATATTCGATGCTTCAAAACTGCTCTGTTAAATGTTTAAATATATTAATTTAGTTGACAAGAGTTTATAATGTTCGCTATTAATTATTGCTGTTTGTTAAGCAGTCTCATTAATTTTCATTAACGTACATATTTTCGAACTATTTGAAAAGAATTCATAATAAAAATAGTCTGTATGCTTAAAAGGTTATCAAATTCCTTTCTTTAGTTATTAAACGTATTTAGAAATTTAATAATTATTCAGACCTGCTATAAATTATAAATGGTAAATGGTTATATTTATCTCAAACTTATTTAAAAAATATTAATTGTGAAATGTTAAACCATTTGTAAATACGAATTGTTTTCATAACTACTTGCTTAATATTTAAATTTGTTATTCATCAAATTTCATTTTCCCTGACAGAAGCAATTTTGAAAAAGTTGTTTGATTTACTTCGTTTGTAAATTTTACTTTAAGGACGCATTTATTTAATTTGATGTTTTAATAGAATTAATTTTTGAAATATAGAGAATTGTTTAAAAGAAAATATTATTCATTATTCACTGGATTGTGTAAAATAAAGCATTATATATTATTTACTGTAGTGTTTTCCTGTTTAAATTATTTAAAAGAAAATATTATTTTCCATTTATTGTAAGTAGAAACTTTTGGGAGCTTGTGAATTCCTTCCAATTTCCTAGCATAGAAATCACAGAGAAATTTCAAAGAGAAAAACTACAGAAAAAAATAATCTTTAATTACATGAAAAAATAAATTTATGTAATTAAAAGGGCTGTATAAATAAATTTATTTACTAACAAACTATGAGTTAACTAGACTTGGATGTTGTCAGTATGAGTATACCAAAATAAAACTATAAATAAACCTGTTATGAATCCTCCGTTGATACAAGGTGATAAGACGCAGACAAAATCTCAAAAGGATGTTTGACTGAACTACAAAAAATAAAAAGGTTCCCGTATCAACACCAAATGTAATTTTATTCACCAACTAAGAAGTAGTCAAAAAAGTTCTATCTAGTTTTAAAAACAAATTGGATTCCAAAGATAAAAACTGTTGCCAAAACGATAATGCAATAATATGCAAAGAAAACGTTTATAATTATTAAAATATTTGAGAGCTACTACCAAACTAATTACTCAAAATTTGATGCCGTTACAAAGCAAACTTAATGTTTTTCTTTAGAATACTTATATTTTTCCTCATATTCTCTGGCAACAGAACAGAAGTAGACAAACTTAACAAAAGATCCAAGGATTAATTATTACGGAGTGCCTAGGGTAAAGAACCCTTTACCTCCACATCATAGTTAATAAAAGGGAGCAGAAATAGGAAAAAATACATGAAAGACGTTAAGGAAAAATAAAAAGGAAGTCAACATGTCTTGAGAACATCACAAAGACAAAAAAGAAGAACTTATAAAAAAAATAAGTTCGGAAAAATTCAGCAGCGATTAGCGTGATTCGATCTCGGGAACTTTCGGTCTCGAGTCTAACGCGCTAACCACTGAGCTAGGCAGAATACAGAATGGCTTGGTATTTTAAGATTTTTAATATTTTTTTTGGTATTTTATAATTTTTTAACATGAATACAACACCAAAGATAAAGCAGATAGGAAAGATTTTACGATTAATAGGCTCCTTGGTCACATGGATTATAATATAGTTATATGCTAGTAGTGTAATGTCTACTTACCGGTGAATAACAATTTGGCAGATTAAATCTGCGGTAAATGAGGTGATATTTAAAAGAAACAGATTGATAATCATGTGTGAGGCATATCTGGAGCAGCTGAGTGAACGGCGTCGTCGCTAGAACTGAAACTGGGGGGGGATTGTCGTCTTTTAGCAGGAGGGAAGATCCCGTACTCCCGTCCAATCACACACCGTGGTCGCTTTGAGGAGCTTGGGATCGACGAATCGTAGGCAGGCAGCATTTGTAAAGCACGGTTATCAATCTGCTCAATTTTGGCAAACAAATTTTGACTGTATTTTAATTAAGACATCAACAGATTTAATGTTAAGGTCCGAATGAATCACGTCATTACGAACATACCAGGGTGCATTAAGGGCTAAACGAAGGGTCTTATTCTGAAAGGTTTGAAGTTTTAATATATGTGCCTTAGATGCAGCGGCCCAGATGGTGCAGGCATACATAAAAATTGGTCAAATAATCGAAGTATAGAGAAGAGCTTTGTTTTTAATAGACAGATGGTTCTTTCGAGCTAATAAGGGGTATAGTTGGGTTCTGACTATCTTCGCTTTTTTTAGAACATTCTCAATATGAAGACGCCAGATTACTTTTGAATCCAAAGTAACACCAAGGTATTTATACGAATTACACCTGGGAATATAATCGTCAAAAAGCTTTAAGTTAATGGTAGGGTATGGAAGATGGGACTTGTGGAAAATTATAGCAGCACATTTAGCAACATTAATTTTGATTTTCAAAGTAATGAGACTAGAGAGGTAACTCTGAATTTTTGGAACCAGACGTTTCTGTGGAGCTGGGATGGCCGTGTCATCTGCATAAAGAGCGAGAGTGACACTTGGTAATTTTGGGATGTCATTAATAAAGATATTGAAAATTTGAGGAGGCCAATAAGGGAGCCCTGTGCTACGCTACTAAGGATTGGACGGGATTTAGAAATGATAGTATTAACTCGTACAGAAAAAGAACGATTAGTGAGATACGAATTAATAATGTGAATTAATTGAGCAGGAAAACCAAGTCTTACGAGCTTGATCATAATACCGATATGCCAAGTCCTATCAAATGCTTTGGCTATATCAAGGAATAAAACGCCAGTAAGCTTTTTATTGCGGAAGCCTTCATGAATGTACTCGACTGTCCGGAGGAGCTGGTGCGTTGTACAGTGCTTTTTACGGAAACTAAATTTTTCATCAATAAGGATATTTTGATTCCGGAGAAAAACCATTCAGGCGTTCAAGCAATATAAACTCGTATATCTTTGATAACGAGGATAGGAGGCTGATAGGTCTGTAATTTTGAGGGCTAGAATGCCAGGTTTTGGAATAGGCAATACAAGTGCATGTTTCCAGCTATCCGGAAAATAGCAATGTAATAACATAAAGTTAATAATCATTACTATTGAGAAAACAAATTTGGTAGGGAGATATTTAATCATACGGTTAGAAATAGAGTCCAATCCGGGTGCTTTACTGGGTTTGAGCCTAACAATATAATTACTAACCTCGGAAAGTGTAGCATGAGGAAGTTCTCTCCGAAAAGGAGAGTTTAAGAATGTTTTAATATCTTATTGGAAGGTATTCGCGTTATTCGCAAAAATGCCTTCATTATGGAGTGTAAATTGTGTTTGGAGGCTGGCAGCAAAAAGCTCAGCTTTCTCCGTGTCTGTATGAACCACTACTGCGTCCACAGCTAGGGACGGAATGAATGTTTTCTGTTTGCGTAGTCTGGCAGATGCACGCCAAAGACTTTTATCATTGGTCGTTAAGGATTGAAGATAATTCTTGTATTGTAATTGGAAGAATTGGTCATATGATGTCTTGATCTCATTCTGGAGAGCACGAAATTTAATTTTAAATTCAGGATTTCTAATATTTTGCCAAATTCTTCGTACTTTATTCTTTTCACGATTTTTGTCATTAATCTCAGTAGGAACTTAACAAAACTTATAGCTTTCGAAGGCGGGGTTCAAAGGATTAAAATATTCCTTTCGGGGAAACTAACTGTAGCAAATCTTCGATCTGTTGAATATAGTAAATCATCATCACTTGAATTAGTAAATTTCTTAGTCAGTTCTTAACGGAATTCACGTTGTTTTAGCTGTATTTTGATCATTTAAATAAGGAACAAAAATTAAGAACTAACTGAACTAGTTTCGAGAAAAGAACGAATTTGAATCATCATCAGATCTTCTTTTGATGCCATTGGAATTATAACCTACGCATAAAAAACCTTTTAAAACTTGTACAAGTGTATTTCTTATGCTCCATTTGTTGCATAATTTTCATATTCTCTATGTCATAGGGCAATTATCTACTTAATATGCATTACTGTGCATTTTTGTTTGAATATTTTACAAATATTCCACTATTACAGTGGGCTGAGAAATTTTATGCATTTATATGTTCCTCAGAGTTGAAAAATTACGCCCTATGCATCTACCTTCATGGCGAGCAGCAGAAGTTTCCTAAGAAGTATTATATACATCATGGTGACGGATCTGCGCAATTTGTGTTTTATATGCGAGCTTTCTTTGATATTGTTTTCTTGCTATCGGCGCTTTTCATTGCTATCCACTGGTTGTTCCTGGGAAATCTACAGTGTTTCTGGCTCTTATTGTTTCCGTCTGAGGGTAGACGTTCCTTATGCGCAGTCGGTTAAGACTGGTAGAATATCATGTTTTGTCGACCAAGACTACTGGAATACTACTCAAAATCCTGTAAGCAGGAATAAAAACTCAAAGAGGAGTTCCAGTTTCGTCGGTTAGCCGATTGCTTAATACCAATGACTAAACCTGGAACTAAAATCTCTGTAAAACCACTTCGCATCATTCTGAGTTATCACCTCTACAATCAAGAGCATTGAATATCTGGATGGTCATAAGCTTTCTTTTTTTTATATTTTCTTTCTACATAGCTCATATATTGGTTCATTTTTATTGACTGATGAAGGAATAAAAATAATATCAAGTTGATTAAGTGTTTTAAGAATAATAGCATTGCACTGAAGTATAATCAGGTTTTGGAAAGTATTAAATTATAATCAGTAATTTAAATATTAAAGCATAAATCAAACTTTGAACGGTATTTCCTCACTTTTAAGTAGTTAACCTTTCTACTGCTACTGAGTGTTTTGCCGTATACACTTTGAGAAAAGCACTATAGTTATTTATACAGAACTTATAATTAAACATCTAAATTCAAGACTAATTCACATTTGGTAGGTTTAATTTCCTTTGAAATGACCACTGCGTTCTGCTAGATCATCGGGAGTTTCGTTGAAGAAAAGTGAAAGGGCTGATAATGGTGTAAGAAGCAAAAAGTCTACAGAATACAGTCCTCTAAATACCCACGAAGGAACTTACAGGTTTGTGGTCTGTCGACCCAGAGCCGCAGTGCTATTGGTGAATCAGTGCATTCCCATATCTTTTGTGATTAGATAATGCCATTTAGTTTAATTCATTTTTTTACGTGGAATAATGTTTATCTGAAACGTTTTTTGGTGGGAGGGAGCCTGTAAGAATTTGCAGTTGACAAAGTTTTTGAAAGTTTTAATTTCAAAATATATTTTTGAGACTTTCGAAGAAACATGCTCCCTTACACATGTAACAGATGGAGAAATCCACAAAATCATGCAGGCAGCCAGCCTGTTCATTATGATTTGAATACGAATCAGTTCGTTAGCATTTAGCAGATTAATCTATTAGTTCGACTGTCGGCCCCAGATTATGTAAAGAGAACGTGAAATAATTAAAAATATCAAGATTATATTCATTCATCATTACAATGTGAAGTCTTTCTATATAGAGTATGTAAAAATCATTTAACAGAAATTTCATGTTGATAATCCTAGTATAAAATCACAGCATGATTTGTCATCAAAATAATTCAGTTTCATTTCTTAGCAAATAATGTTTTTGAACTTCCCTGCATTTGTTTTTGTTTATTAGTCTTCTGCATTTCTTTAAATTTCTGTACCAAATTTTTGTTTAATTAAATTGAATAAATTAAAGGGACCTGAGCGTTTGCAAATAGTTAATTTAATCAAACGGTTGCAGTGGCGTTTCTTTGTTTTCATTTTAAGTATATAATCTCAGAAGAAATTATTCTCCCATTGACACGTTTTGCGGTGTAGATCAAAGTAGTAAAATTGTAAACTAAAAATCTTAAATCTTGTGGTTCTTGAAAGTAATAAGTCAGATTAATTTCACAGCAATTAAAAATTAATCCCAAAATTAATTTTATGTTTAATGCCGTTCGGTTTAAGAAACCGCTATATTGTGATACTTTGTTAAAATACATGGCTCCTGTAAGTGGCTCTACAGAATTTCTGTTAATAAAGAATCTGTTAATGCAATTTTATGGATATGGATAACACTTGCAATTTATATGTTTCAGAAACCTAAAACACTTACGTAACCTTTTCTTGCGCTTATTACCATAGACAAAATTCTTTTTTTTTGGCCTACGAAATTCATGTTCCTAAAAAGTGCTTTTCAGTAAGTATTACTCTTTATAGCTTTGAAATCTTGCAGCTTTCTGATATTCAACAAGTGTTTGTAAAATTAAATAAAAGATCTCAAATTTTGTATTATCATTTTATTGATGTTACTATTTTTTGTCACATTATTCGTAATTTGACTCATATTGAAATAATATTTTAAAAACGTTTCGTATCCTAGCTACGAGGAACTCAAGGAAATTTGTTATAAATAAAACGCGTATCGAAATTACGTATCCTATTTTAAATTTTTGACGTTGTAGGATCCATCTCTGATAATATATTAATTAAAATTAAAAATATCTATATGTACTAATTTTGATTATTATAAGTTAGACATATCTAAACCATAAATAAATGTGCTGTATACGAATTACTGAATCATACAAGAAGCATAAAATGCAAAATGCAGAAATTAAATTTACTAGGTAATTGCACAGTTTGTAGAATATGGTTGTTTATACTTTTATGACATTTTTCATTTACATCAGTTAAAATACGGTTATCGATGGTACTAACTAATACAGGTAGCGGCGACAGAATTAAATAGGGTTATAAGGAATCCAAAATAAGAAAAAAAATGGAATATATATATATATATATATATTACAATAACAGAATCATGTATTTAATAATGGACTGCAAAATTTATTTTTATGGTCATTCAAATTTAATTAGAGGTTAGGAAAACAATAAGCAAAGTGCAAAACTGTAAAGTACAATTCTAAATCATCAAAAATAAATAACTAACTAAATAAATAAAGGTCGGGTAATGGAGTGGATATATACATGTTTGGTACTGCTAATTGCAATAAACAACGAAGGTGCACAACTAGATGTTGCAGTAGTCCCATATACAAAATTTCAATATTCTACGGTTAATCGCTTTTGAGTTGTGGGAGATACATACATACGTAAGTAGGGGAAGGTTGCTATTGATGAGCCACTTTACAAAATAATCCTTAAAATCACTAGATTTGGCAATTTTACAGTTTTGTATACCTTAATGTAAATATTACTTTCTCCATACTACACATCTAGGAATATATATTATAATCATAAAATGCTCAGTAAACATAAAATAAATAAAAGTAGGTGCCACTAGCCTAATGAAGGAAACCGGTTGTCTTCATTCAGCCAAGGAGTTTCTATAAATGAATTTCTTGTTATTTTTCTTTTGAATACAGTACCAGCTTAATAGAAGTCAATAAAATGTTTAAAACTAATTCGAGCTTGATTTCTAAATATAAAATTCTGGTTAGAATCTAACACAGACCACTCATAATACATTGAAATATTGATAACTTCGCATTATTCACAGAAATCAGGCGTTGGATTTTAGGTTAATATTTATGCTCCTAAAATAGGCCTAATGTGAGAATATATGAAATAACATTAAAATATTGAATTTCGTTTGTTAAAAACAATTTAGTGAAAATAAGATTTTGAGAGTAATTGATAGTTAGACTAGTATAAAAAGAACAACAACCATAACTTGAAAACTTACAAATAGCAAAAATAAGTATTAATCCTTCTATTAATATTAGGCTATAAATATCACACAAATTACTGTATTAATTATTCGTTCTCGATGAATTCAGTTGTATTTTTCGCAATAATGCATTTTGATCTCCTTTCTGACCCTCCCACAATTCTCGTGAATCCACGCTTTAGACGATAGACACTGAATCATGTCTTCCTTGAAGTCATCACAATACACAGCACAGAAACATGAATCCTAATTGGAATTTATAGGCCTGCTTACTGAAGGCCAATGAAAGTTTAGCCTTTATTGTCTCCTCTGGTGCAGAAGTGTGGAGTTGTCTTTTAATAAAGATGCTTTTTCTTTCCTTTTGTATTTTTACGCCTGTTCCAGGAACTGCTTGTATGAGCTACTTGTTATGAATATTGTTTTTTGTGCTTTGTTTGACCCTTTTGTAACTGCAAATTTACATGGAATCGGAGGGATTTCACCCAAAGAAACTTAACTTTTGACAACAGTGCTGGTGCATTGGCTTGAAGCGGTTTTGATTCTATTCCACTGGGTGGTTGCAACAGATCTTTCTCCCTGGAGCCTTCATGTTATGTGACATTCCACTTGTAGAAGCTGTTAGGCTTGTGTCAGGAACTTCTACAACAGGAACATCATTTGTTTCAAACTCCCCTGCTGCAATAAAATGAGTGTCTTGAATACATCTCTGATAACTGCCCGAACTCCTGTTCTAGTAGCAAAACATTCATTGTCGTTCCTACTGTTCCTGTTTGTTCATATGCTTTCCCAAACAACCTTGCTATATGGAACTGTGTGACAACTTCTAATTTCCCTTCTCTCTGTCCCTGCCGTAGAAATTTCACCATTTCATTCATGTAATAATATTTCATTGACGTAATAATATTTCATTGATGTCATAATATTTCATTGATATAATAACGTTTCGTTGATGTAATTGGTATGCATTTTATTCTTCAATTCAAAAAAAGTTACAAAATATTAACCTCGATATCGTTTCCATCGTTGGGGCACCAGCCCATTCATAGAAACGCAGGCTGGCTCATTGAAAGCAACTAGCAGTCGGTATGTAATACTCCTGTGATTTCGGTTGTAACAAAGTAAACAGCCATTGTTAACATCAACAAATAATGCTGATTCAACGCAGTTTTAAATGTTATCAGTAACGACTAAAACTTTATTTACGTCTCATTGGTATTTTCTTTAAATTGATAAATTAGGAGAAAAGTACAAAAATCTTACTTTCCTGTAAAACAACATTGTTTAAGCGTAAATCAACTCCCTATCAAGTAGCTATTTACAAGCTTCATGTTGTATGCTAAACAGTCAACAGGTAGCTCATCGGATCAAACCTCTGACCACATGCAAACATATATGATAAAAAATCTGAAAGCTTTCTGAACTTACATTACGCCCAAAAGGGCGTTTATTTAATGTTTTGTGTGTTACCTTTACTTATTAAGAATCATATTCTTCTCACTTTTGCCATAAAATTAAATTGAACAGCAGTATCACAAAATATTTAAAAAGAACATATCTTTAGAATTTTCCATGCATAGTCTGGCACACTAGAGATGCCTTTTTTATGAACAGTGGTGATATTGCTCGCTTTGAAGTCGTTGAGTTTGTTAATCAAATATTCAAAAGTTTTACAAAATCTGAAATAGATAATAAAACAAATTTTTAAATTCCAAATTTGGGTTTCCAGATGCACATATTCGAGTGGAAGACTACGGTTTTTTTAAATTTGATGTCTCTAGGTACTGTTGTTCTTTTAAAATACGAGAAACACATTCGAGAACACACATTATTTCACGGGGGACAGGATTTGAAAAGTGATAGAGACATTCAAAGTCATTCGACTCAAAATGACGTTAGGCATTGTAACGTTTTTCCTTTGCTACGCTACTAGCAGAATACCGGTAAGAAATGTAAAGAAACCTCTTAAAATATCCGTTCTTGAAGATGCACGCGTTGCTAATGTTAATAGAACCATTTGAAATCGTTGAGTTTCTTAATCAAAAATTCGCTAAAGGTTTACAAAATATGAAATAGATAATAAAACCAACTCCAAATTTAGGCTTCCAGATGCCCATATTTGAGTGGAGGACTACGTTATTCAAATTTTGATGTTTCTAGCTACCGTTGTTCTTCCGCAATGCGAGAACCATACATATATTCATGCAGATCCTTCACTATTTAATTCCTTTAAATATAATGCTGGGCTGTATTTGATGGCAACAATCTAAAATGTGAAACGCCGTTTTATAGTGAACGCAAAAGTCCAAAACGAAATTAATAACCCTTCCGGGCAAACTGTCACTTTAGGATAATAAATAATGAATGCGATATATGAGTAAAAAGATGCAATATTTGAAACGAGAATTTTGTAAAATGATTTTTTAAAATAGTTCTGAAATTATCACTATTCATATTTTTCTGGGAAATTAGTCTTTTTATCGCTGATAGTCTGGATTTAGTGGAATGGATATTTTGAATTGAAGTTCCTTCTTTGACGGATTTACAGATTCCTAAACCTATTAATTTATTTTTATTACGTTTTCCTACATCCCGTTCTTCTTGTTCTTCCTCGCTGTCGATTCGATAAGACTTAAAATTTCTTTGAATGTAACTTAATTGTCTTTGTTGCTGAATAAATTATTTCAGTATTTTGTGATTTATATGTAGTTTTAAGTAAAATTTTATAATATCTCGAACTATTACGTACCATCAGAAGCCATTATAGCATGATAGTATGATAACTTTCGTAATTTTATGTCTAGTTCCTTGACTAATTATTTATGAGAAAACATTTAATGACTATCTGCTTAAAGTAGCAGATAGGTTCTTGGAAGATTTTTGAGGAAAATGTGTTCAAATTTAAGTTAATAATACTTACACGTGGTCCTACCAATAGCAGAATGATTAAGACAGCTGAATACTGCTAACTCGAACAGAGGCGAATGCGCTGGCTGCAAGGTTTGTTTTCTCCATGTACATGACTCGAATAAAAGTTAATTTTCTTTAGGATGTCCTCCATGAAGAAATTTCTTTCCTTAGGCAAGAAGGCCTCGTACGCATTTCAAATAATCTAACTTAACAGAACACAAAACCGTCCTTACACATGAAAAACAATAAAACACTATTTAGCTGGCTGTTCCAGAAGAGAAACGTTGGTGGAACATTTGGCTTTTTCAGCAATTCATGAACTGTATCTGAATGCTTATGTAAAAGATTCATAATTTCAGAATATAAGTTTTGATTTTGAACTATTAGGAAGACGAAAATCTCGCTAGACGTTGGGAAAACATCGCTTGTGGAATTTTCTGGCTTTTCGCGGGGTATGAGTCTCTGACCACGGAAAGGCTCTACAAGGTAAAAGCAAAAGAAACAGAAAAATAAGAAGCTGAGTAGAAGAGGAGTTAGCAAAGGCTGTAACTAGCAGCAGGGGACTTTTGCCACTGTAGTATAAGAAATACCATAAGACAGAATATTCAGGCAGATTAAGAAATAGAAATGAAACTATTCCGAGTTCTTGAACATAGTCTCAAAATGTATATTTCTGTTATTTTTGAGAATACTTCCATAAAATATTTTCACATTTCTCGTAATACTATATAGTTTATAATGTTTTACGTGTGGAACCAACGAATTGAGTCAGTGTTTGGTTATAAGTTTTGCAATTGTTATGTAGTGATTTTAGTTAGTTTAGAACTATGGATTAATATGTAGTTAGTTGCAGTTTATTTGTTAATTAATTATTGAGTGAGTAAAATTATATGCACTAATTTATGCTTATTCTAAATTTATCTTCACGAGTTGTATTGCTTACGCTATTGAATCAATTATGTTTATAAGAGTTAAACAGAGTTCTCATTCTTACGTCACGCGTTCGATAGTTATAGCTTTCGGGAAAAGGAGACAATGGGAAATCAGTTGCTTTCTGCGTAATATTTGAATTTTAAAAATACTTCCTTTTTATTTACATGGATGAAATTTATACCTCTTAGAGAGAAAAAAAATTAGCTTTCTTATGAATCTACTTTCATGACTGTACGTCGCCCCGTTGGAGAATTATGCCCATTTAATTGCTAAAATTGTTGAATTTCGCGTCTAAAAATTTATTCTGCTAAAAGGGTCCTTTTCGAGCACTTCTTTCGTCCAAGGTCGTGTACAGCGTCCGGTCGGGAGTAGGGTTGTTACATTCTTTCCCTCACCCCTCTTCGGTTGGCGAAGGGGGTGGCGAGGGTGGAATTTTTTTTGGTGTGTAGAAGGAAAAACTAAGTTTTCGCAGCACTGTTTTGTACTTGGCGTGATTTGGGTACTAATTCACCAAATTTGGTGATTTTCGAAAATTCTGGATTCTGTACGATTAAAATCGGCATGCAAGGCCATGCTCAGCGCTTTTTGCCTCGGATTCGCAGCTGTAAGAAGATTAGTAGCTTTTTTCCTCTGGAAGAGCCGTTGTTGACCCAGAGTGTCCTATAGTGGACATGTTTACGTCTTGCTGGCTACCATTTTTGGGGAGAGATGAGGAATAAGATAAAGATGTACATCTAAAAAGATCAATTGAACGCCTACCCCTCCGCACCTTACCATCCCCGTGTAGGAGTCAAGAATGTTGTTTTTTCTCATCGAATCAATGCGTTAACCCCATAGTGGATGCAACTTGAATCCAGCTTTATCCGGCTTCTTCCTGATCGGTCACTTAGATCCGAGTACTACCATCAACTCGCCAGGATGAGCCTAGAAGGAAAAGGGAGGTACCTTTAGGAGATCTGTTATGCTGCACAAACGCACTTTACCATCATTTGCACGCTGAAGGAAGAGACGTGACGATCCGTGAACCCTTCCGAATTTACCATCTTCATATTGTCTGACCCAAGTGTCCAGATTTCTCCTCGGAGTCTCTCGTTCAACATCTGCTAAGGATTGGTCGTCAAGAGAGCCTTGTTCAACACCTGCTATGGATTGGTCATCCGGAGAAGAATCTATCCGATGTGTTAATGCTTAATTAAGTTCCAAAATTCTTCCCTTCAAGTGAGTTCGACTTTTTGTCCATTCAGTTTCCTATTTTCAAAATTAAGCAACTGCTGCACTATTACTCTATTTAGGACATTTAACTTTAACTTGGATTGTAATTAAAATTTATATATAATGATTTAAGACAGATATTAAATTTGTTAACTTATCTAAATTTTACCTTTTTACTTTAAGTTGTTACTACTTTTGGTTGAGAATTAACTTTAACTTTTGCAAGATAAGGAACAAATAGAAAATTTAAATTCTACTTTACCTTTAATTGAGTATTTGAATGTAGGAATAAATGTAGTCATTTTTCTCCAACGGGTCTACTTGAATATGTAATATTTTCTAACTGCCTAAGGGATTGCTAAATTGATGTATGTAATTTTTACCTGAGTAAATTAAGAAATTTCTTTAAACTAAGTAATCTCTATCAATATTGGTAAACACGTAAGGCACCATGCTTGGTGATTCATTAAATTCCTGTGTATTTTTATGCTGGCCAGCAGAGTTTGATAACTGCATATGAAAATTTAATATTAATTTTTACGGTGTAATTCTTTGATTAATTTCATCTCGGTGCATATTTGAAAATAGCAATATATATTAATAATTCTAAATGCATTATTTTAAATAGTTGTCACCCTGGTACCATAGATCTGGAAATTAAGTTGAAAGATTGCGTGTCTTCCTTATAATGCTGAAATAAATATCCTTGGCTATATATATATATATATATATTTGATTCAGAGTATTTTTTTATGATGTCTTGTGTAATGTTCTTAACACCAGTACTCCTGCTTGGTCTTAGGGGTTGTTCGGGTTAGTTTTTGGGAAAAATTTTACACAACGCAATGATATTATTGTAGGCAAATTATTTAATTTCAGGTTTTAATTGTAACAGTTAGTATTTAACGTCTGGTACCAGAAGACCAGAACACAAATAAAATCATATAAGACTATAATTTTCCCTGTGAAATATATGGTAGTCTTTCCCCGCGGGACACGACGAACACACTAAAGAAGAAAATTTAATTAATATCTTCATTGCCGCTACCGCAGCTGCACAAAGCACTTGAAAGTAGTCCAAATCGCTTTAAATAGCTTTGAAATCTGTCACAACCAGTAAAAAATTTACTTTGAAATTTATTGAAAACTGATCAACTTTTATTCTGTGAAAAACAACCTTTTGGCCCATATTGCTTTTGACAGGTATTCTCTTTTCAAATATAGATAGTATTATTTCCATGAAAACGCTTCCAGTGAGAAACTGAAACACGGAGATTTAAATGAATAGTTTTAGCTTCCAGCTTTACTAGAGCATCAGTACTCTCAGTCCAAGATTTCTGATTGTGCACGAACGGAAGCAAAATGAATGTCGATGTCAAGATCTTGCAAGGTCTTAATAATAATCTGAATTTCAATTGCAAATTTCTCTGAAATGCTTATTTTCTGCAGTAATTGTAGCGGATAAAGAGAATAGTTACATATTAAAATGTCTATTCATCTCAAACCACTAAGTTTGAATCCATTTCGCAACAAAGATTAACTATTGCAACTCTGCCTGAAAATCAGATCTCTCATCAATTCTATATTTTTTTAAGTCTCTTTCTTGCTTGTTTTCATGAACGAAAAAAGCAAGGTCAGTCTCATCATTTATCTTATTTCCGTATGTAAAACAAATTAATTGGTACTCTTCTAGAGTAGCATTGGTGTGATCAACTAGTTGTATAGGGCTCCTATTAAAAGTATGCGGCGCAAAGAAGAGACTGCAATATTGTCACAAAGAAAAATTTGACCGGAAGTGCCTGCAAATGCTTTCCTTCATCGCAGTATTATTTAATTTCAATACATATGAGAAGAATACCAGAGCTAATAAAACGAACCTCAGAACTAATAGTTCTACAGCCACGAATACTTCTTAAACGAAATCTTCCTTAAATTTTTCTTAGAAGCTTGCAGTTTACTTTCTACAGAACGCTCCATACCGTTTGATGCATATGAAATAACCGGCACTATTCCTTGCCTGCAGATTTACCTATTCATTTAAGGAATATTTCCTTCCCTATAGATAATTTAAGGAGCAGCTGTTTTTAATCCGTAAGTGATTTTAAATATTTTAACCCTGATGATACCTTTTCGCATTTGTCTGAGAGATGAGAAGTATGAAATTTCCTCTGAAATCTATTACCCAAGATAATCTTACACACTTTATTTGAGTAACGTTTTCTATAGGAGTATCCCTAAGTGATGAACTTATTCTTCAATCAGTGCTCATCTCTTTACATACTATCATAACTTTGAGCGGGTTGAATTTCAGTTTATAGGGTATAGACCACTGAGTCAGTATTCATCTTTTTAAGTCCATACAATTTGCTTTCATTTTTTATCATTACACCGAGAAGTATGCACTCTTGATTACTCCGTATGGCAAAAGCTGCAATCTTTGCACTGTAAATGAATATATTGGCAATATATTACTCTAGTATGACAGTTAGAAGTCGTTTTGAGATGTAGAGGCGCGTCTTGAAATCAATACGACAGATAAATCATTGCATTCGGTTACTTACGTTAGTCTGCTATCATTATATTATCTGAGCATTTCCGCAGATAGAATGATTAATATGCGGAATTCTGAATTAACTGACAAATCAACATTAACATCAGAGTCATTAATTATGAACCGACAACGAGGCCGTTTCTAGGTAATCATTATTTAGATAACGTACATAATGATTAAACTCATTAATCTTTCTTCTGTAAATCTGTTAGATAACCGGAACTTTTGACTTACATAACTGTCATTTCACTTACATAATTTTCTGTCAATTTACTTACATTAGGAAAAACGAAAATATTATCGAATAATATTTTGATTTTCATGTACAAAAATTACTTTTGTTTTTTAAATTTAACTACTTTTAAAATTTTCTTTAATGCTTTTAATGAACAAAAGTAGACACCCTTCTCATAAAACAAAAATCGTGTTAAGGATCTCAAAGTTAATATCGGTATAGGTTTTATCTAAATTTGTACGTACATTACATACATTTGTACGTACATTACATAACATTTGTACGTACATTACATATCATTAGACTTGACACATCGAAGGAAATGTTATTATTTTATGAAGCGAATCTTGTGGCCTAGTACAATACAAATTATTTTCACTTCACTTCCGCGAAATAGTTATTTCAAGCTGTCCGTAAGCATTCTGGTAAAATTCCACACAATTATGGTTAGAATGATTAAATATTTTCTTTATTAAGAAGGGTGTAATGTACAGAAGTCTTCAGGTGGTATTCATTTAGTAAACGGCAAACGTTTCCTATGTATAAAGGGAACGTTAGTATGTCAGAAAAACAAGAATTTGTATTTTAAAAGCAAAAGACGGTTTGTATGCATTTTTGCAAAATGTGAGATCGCCATTCTGAGCCTGAGTTACATCTTTATGTATCAATGATTTCAGTTACATCAGAAGTAAAGTTTTTAGTGGTTTTTTATGCGGACTCTTTCAGTGCTCTAAATGCAATAACTTTTTCTAATGCCCAGAATCTTCTGTTTGTTGATATTTTAAGTATATATATATACATATATATATATATATATATATATCGAAATAGTCTTCGATATCAGTCATCCAGGGATAAGAAGTAATTCGCTGGCAGACATCACTGCGAAGTCTACTGTTATTTTGGTCAGACCGCTGTCTTTCTTTTGAGAGATATTAAATCAGTCCTCAAAGGCGAAGGCTTGAATAAGTGGTAATTTTTTTTACTTTGAAGCCAATGACCACTGTCCTGACTTTTCCTGAAAAATCTCTTATTCTTAACCACCCTGATAGATACCAGCTGGAACCCTCAAACGGAAGGGTTAGCAGACTAGACGGAATTTATTTCGATTTCAAAAATATATACGTTTACATTGTATGTTATACATCTGAACTATTTTGCTTGACACATACATAATTGTATAGCATGTTACGTAAGGCATGATCATAACCATTATATGCAAGTTCAGAAACGTTGATGCATAAGTCCATGATATATCCATGATATATAGATCACTGACATATAAATCCATGGCAATCATCATACATAAATTTTAATAATAATTCCTGCAATAGCCTTCTATCATAATTCTTGATATATTTTGGAACTCTTAAAGTTATCCATTATAATGCCTTTTCCGTTCTATTATGCTGTTATTATACAAAGTGAATCTGAACAAGTGGGCAAAACTTCAGGGTGTGATTGAAGGCAGCTATATTAGTAATATTCGTCAGAGAATGTATGGTCGTAACTCAAGCAGTGAAACGTTAAAGGATAGTTTTTCATTGTCACATTAAAAGACTTAACATAAGAATGAGAAGAGAAGCTTCAGAAAACATTTTATTAACAGGAATGTAATTGACGTACATGCCTAAAAGACCTTCCGCCATTTGTAATGCAGGATTCAGCATCTGCGTCATAGGTACTTACGTACATTTGTGAAGACGCCAGGCATTTCTCGAGTATCACTGGCAACAACAGATAACCTAACGATGAGATCCATATTCGTTTCAACGAGGCATTCGTAAATTAGGCTTTTCATATGGACCCACAGGAAAACGTCCAAACACGAGAGTAATCTTGGTTGTCAAGTTATGGAATCACCTTGACTAATCCATCAGCCTCGAAATTTCGTGATTCGTAAAACCAGCCATCATTTGGCAATCTAAGCTAGAAGAGGTCATTAGGTGCCAGGATTGACCCTTTTTATGCCATTTACAATGCCATCTAGCGGCTCGTCGTTTGCGTTTCGACCATACATTCTATGATAAATATTGCTCGTGCCCTTCAGTCACCTCCTAAAGTTTTGCCCACTTGTTCAGATTCACCTTGCATTGCGCTTATAAAACTTAGGTATACTGTACTGCAAAATAGTTGATAATTTAACTTCGTTTTCTTGCTTCCTTTTAATTTTGCCACTTCGAATGATGTTTGTCAACTCTTTGTGGACAATATTACTCTACTAGTGATCGAAGATGATTACTGGCTGTTAAGCTGCAGCTGAATTCCTGATAATCGAGGTCGCCGACCTTATGATATTGACAATAATTTCGAATCTCCTGAGTCAAAACTTTTAATATAATTCGAAACGGTCCGTTGCCAGTAAAGAACTGTAGGTATTATAAGGTTTAAGTTTTAAATTCACTTTGAGGGGAACACCTATGCCTTCGTCTTCTCATTGCTATGTGTTATTCCGTTTCTCTTGTTGTTCTTGCATCATTTAGGTTTTGTTTTATTCTTTAGCAATAAATAGGAGATTTTTCTGGAATTTCTAAAACATTTACATTATTTTCGTTGCCAATTTAGCCAGTTGTTCAGCCTTTTCGTTTCATTGTATTCCTATGTGCGCGGGAACACAGCAACGTATTGGACATGTATTGCGATGGAGAGGTAGTAAATGCTTCCTAACATTATGAATTTGTTGGCATTTACTTTTCAATACCTTAATGGTTTCTAACCTAGATGCTGAATCGTTGTAAATCATAACCTTTTATTTTTTTGAAATGTTATTGCTTACATAAATAATTGCTCCCTTTAAAGCGGCAATCGTAGCTTGAAAGATTATTCGGTTTCCGTTTAATCTACTTTTCCAAGTGTATACTACTTAGACACTATTTAGTGAGCAGAATGTACTCCATGCATCTTTTCCAGTTTTCAATCTATCCGTACACAACTAGATATTTTTCTTTGAGGCTACACATTACACATTAATATTGAGGTAATTTAAGAGACCAGTATTCGCTGGTTGACCTAGTGATATTACGTTACAGGTTTCATAATCCTTGCGGATCAATTTGAGATTGATCTTTTCAATAGGACCTAGTCCATATGAAACTTTGTTATCATACTAATGGTGACCTACCTCTCAACCATTAGGACTAGACAAGGAAGCCCAACCAACACTTAAAGAGCCTTTGTTGATGACGTACCTTACCCTTTACAGATAATCAGCAACTGTAATCTTTGTATAGACAGCTGCATTTTCTCATGTGTGATGTTAGCAGGATCCCCAAATTGGTAAAGTGGCAAATACTTTGATGCCACCAAGAATGATCTCTGTCCCGACTTTTCCTGGAAAGTTTTTAGTGTTTAGTGACAGGACGTTTAACTGAAAAGTCCCGAGTGGAATATTGGAAGGCGAATGAAAATCGAAAGAAATTGTTTAACTCTCCCGAGAATCTGTCACTCTTGACTTCCGCACAATTATTTTTCAAAAGCTAAGAGTGTCCTGTATGTTGTGATTGTAGCGCTGTTCTGTCAATGAGGTATATGTTGATGGAATGCCCGTATTTGGAAAGATTTCTTCTAGAGTATTAGTTCTGTTATTTGTCTGAACCTTTTATCTGTAAAATTATCAGTATGAATTCTTAACCAGTATCTAAGTGATATTGTTTACTTTTATTTAAATTGAAATGGTTTTAAATTGTTTAATTTACATTCATGGTTTGAATAGTACCTATTTCTATATTTCAATTCATACTCTGAATTGTATGTATATTTCCTTCACAGCAATAATTACTGCTCTTCGGTGATTTATTTGAGTTGGCTGTTTAATTATGTTCCGTAATTATTTTTTTCATAATAAAAGTTTCATAATATTTCATGATTTCGTTTTTTATAATTTTACGATTTTGTTAAGAAGAGTCTTATCGTAATGGTGTGTTAGGTGTGAAGATATTAAAAAACAATAATTGGTTTAGTGGTTTTGCTTACCCAAGGTAGGCTCCCTTTGCCGTGTTATAGTAAGCTATTCAATACAAAAGAAAGTGAGGAGACTCGGATACATTTGCAAAGAGTGTTTATTGATTATTCCATGCTGCACTATGCTAATTACTGATTATTCGAAGCCCACCACCGGAAAGTCTTTCCTCCCATTCCAGTCTCAGGATAACGGTATTTCTATGCTCTGAATGTAGCTACCAAAATCTTTGTAATAGTACCCAACATTATCTTCACCACTGTCAGCGCGGGCGACCCGCAAGCCAAAGCCACAAGTAGCAAACTCCAAATGAGGGTGTGAATAATAACAGCAGCCGTCACCACAGCATCTGCACATAAAAATTTAATGACATAATAGCACTCACTCATCAAACTACAAAAGAAAGCGAAAAAAAGCCAGTCGCAGAAAGGCGGCTCAAGCATTAAACAGCAGGCAGAGTAAAAACAGCCAAAAGCAAAAAGCCACGGGCTTCACAAATTCCTACTATTTATAAGCTATTACAGTTAAACCAAAAGTTAAGCATTTCAGCCAATGAAAATGTCCACTGTGAGAACCAATCACAATATTTCTCTCGTTTAACAGACGAACTGAACTGAATTACTCCTGTTGCAATAAACCCATTGGCGAAAAACTGTCGTCAAACGAAACAAATGGAATCTCTTAGCTGTTTTTATAAGTGATAATAATTCCAAAGACTCCTCTTCAATTCTCACATGTTTGAAGCTGAATAACTTTCTCGGTTATGTATCAGAAAATACACCACCACCACCTTCCTAAGCTAGGCGGCCTGCTGTAACTGTTCGCTTAGAACTGCTTCAGGCATTAAATCGAATTCGTAGCATAATGATGAGAGTACTGTCTATTTTTGATTTTTATGATTTTTATATTTTAAATATTTAAAAAACTTTTAAAATTTCTTAGTAAAAACTCTTCTTTTAGATGTTAAAGTGTAATCTAAAAGTTTCAGAATATACATTTTTATTTGCACTAAAAATCTTTGAAAAATATTGCAGTAAAATCTTCTGTACCATAAAATGGTCATATATTTCTTCAGTGGAGTTACAAGAATCATAAATCCTAAGATACGTAAATTGTGGTAGATTATAAGACTTTCCGGAAGTTCACAATACCGGTATTTCATTCCATCCATTTGTTCCGAATCTAGACACTGCATCTTACCAGCTGGTTAAATAAAAATTGCAGTATCATATAAGTGACATTTGCCGAATAGCAAAAATTTATTTATTACCGCTTTCTATTTTCGTCTTCCTAGTAAAAGGCATCCAAAAGAAATATCCGAAATTCGAACACCAGTTTTAATTGTTCATATTTATCTCCTGATTAAGCAGACAAGATGAAAAGTAAAACTTTTAACATTATCATAAATAACAGAAGACGTTAAAGGTAACTTTATAGGAAACAAAACTTATCGCATTATTCAATTTTTAACACAAAAGCTGATATTATGGAATCTATTTTTTCCTCCAACGCAAAATCACCTGCAGTTGAAGACTTATAGTTTCTGAATTCGAAAGATTCAACAGAAATGAAAACTCGCTCATTGAGAAAAGGCTGAAATCTCTGTATGCTTTACAAGAAAGTTCTCATCTCATCAAGCTATTTCTGAGCAAAGCTCTGACTTGTAAGTCGGAACGTATCTGGAATGTTGTCAAGAGAGCTGAAACAGCAACACAATACTAGTATAGTTTAAAAAATGGTTTGTAGTCCTTCAAGATATACGGAAACATGTTTCTCAAAAAGTCAGTTGTAACAGATGGAGTGACTCATCCTTTAAACGGCGCATCTGCTTTTCTGTCACGTGACCCGCGATTTACAAAACTATAAACATTTCTTTTCTTACAGTCATGTGACTTGACGAACGATAGTGGAGGATTTGAAAGCTCAGAGCGAGCTATGTAACTTAAAACTCTCTGACATTTTATTTCTTTCTTATGTGTTAAATCATTAATAAATTAGTGTTCGTCGTACTTAATGGTCTTCATTATATATATTAAAGCCCCGAGATTACTCTATAATGAATAAGAATAAATATATATGTGTATGTGTTAAAAAATCTGGCAGCCCAACTAAGGGCCGAAAATTCCCCATATGGATGCTTCAGAACCAAAACTGATGATGACAGACAGCCGATGGATATATTAAAGATAAGTAAACTTTAATGTTTGATTATTTCTATCGGAACTAAAGGAAAAATAAAAATTGCTGTCGCCTTGACCTCATTTCGTTTTTACTGATCGTCTGGATCATGCAAATATAGGAAGAATTCTAATCACAGTGACCTAATTTCGTTTTCGCTGATTATCCGAATCAGTTAAATATTCTGTTGAATTTGAATTCTTTTAGATGAAGTTTGATCACCCTGATCATATTGTATGAGTTCTGTTGAACACCAGTTCCTTTAGTGCCGAAAGAGTTTGAAGCATTTGAAATTTTAAGTAATTTTGAAGTATTGCTGAAAATTGAAGCATTTTATGTTTTAAGTAATTCTGAAGTATTGATGAAATTTAAATGAAGAATTTAGTAGTAGCACCCGCTACTTTGGCATATTTAAAAAAAATAATATGTTCATGAATATTTCCTATAAAGTTCAAGTATTTTGTTCTATGCAAGTTTCGATATGAAGCATTGAAAATAAATGTCAAATATAGTAAATACGAAGTAAAGGATTCTTAGTTTTGTTTTGAAAATACAAAAGTATTGAAAGATCTAGTTGCAAGTTGCTATGTTTTGCATGAATTTAAATTACTGAAAGTGTTCTATAGCAGTTATGTTCTGAGAATTGGTATTATATATGCTATTTCAAGCAATGAGCAGAAAGTAATGTAACATGATTAATTACTTCATTTCATGTTTTGCTTTTGAATATGTATATTTGATGTGTATTAAATGCATTTAAAGTATTTTAAAACCTATATATGTTAGTATACTAAAAGTTATAGGTATACAGTTTGGGGAAATTTGTCCACTTTCATTTAAGCATGGCTTATTTAGCAAAAGGGAAAAAGCATGATTTAATTGAATTAGCAGAAACACTAGGTGTAGTGTTAGAGGAAAATTTTAGAATTCCTGAAATAAGTAATGCTATAATCACTAGGCTCACATTTGACGCGGAATTTACAAAAGAATGTTTGAACCGCATCATAAACGATAGGAAAGAAATGGAAACAGCACAGCGTGCTGAGAGAGAGAAAGAAAATGAACGTTTGTTTGAGTTGGAGAAATTAAAATTACAATCTAGTATTACTGCTAGTAGTTTGGAGTCTCAAAAGGTATCTTCTTCTGCAAACGCAGAAATGCCTAAATTAGAATTGAACAAGTTAATTCCTAATTTTGATCCTAAAACTTCCGATATGAGTTTGTTTCTGGATTTGTTTGAGAGGCAATTAACCCTTCTGAAGGTACCAGTTTCAAAATGGGTCATCTATCTTGTTGGTCTTCTGCCAACCGATGTTGCAAAATTAATTGCAAAAGAATCTTCTGATGATGCTCAGGACTATCAGAAAATTAAACAAATTCTCTTAAAGCGCTTCAAATTGAGTGCTGAGAAATTTAGGATATTGTTTACCCAACATAAGAAAAATCTCGAAAACACCTGGAGAGACTTTTATTTTGATTTACAAAACTATTTTGATGGATGCCTTAAGGAATCAAAAGTCACGACGTTTGAGCAGTTAAAGAATTTGATACTCGCAGATCAGATTAAGAAGAAAGCCCCTCCAGATTATAAAGAACATTTTTTGGATAACTGGAGTGAATGGAACAACCCACTTCAGCTTGTTGACAAATTAGATATTTATGAAGAAGTTAGACATGTACGAAATAAAAACGTTAGTAAGGAGACCCCTAAGTTCCAACAACGAGATGGTCCCAAAATTTATGGAGGTAACCCTCAGCTTACAAAGAACGCCTCATCAAGAGGCAATGTAAAAAATTATGATCAACCACCTGTTAGTTGCTATGGATGTGGGAAGTCAGGCTTTATTAAGGCTAAATGCCCCGTCTGCTCCTCTCCTTCCAAGAAAGCAGAAGCTGATTTTAAAACTATACACCTTCGGACATTCTCTGTCGCAGAACACCAGACAACTCTTTTGAGAGTGAGAATAAATGGGTTAAATGGAATTGTGTGTGCTGACACTGGAGCCAGTCACACTATAGCGGGAGAAATATTGTATCGTCTTTTGAGAGAAAGCGGAATAGAATTTAGGAAAACTAGTATGAATGTTACCCTCGCCGATGGTCTACAGAAGGAAACAGAAGTTTATAAGACCCAAGTAGATATAGAAATTGAAAGACGATCTTTTCCCATAACTTTATTTGCGTTACCTACAGCAAAAGATAACAGAACGCTTTTAGGAACTGAATTTCTGCGTTGTGCTGGAATTGTTTTAGACCTTCCAAATAATAGATGGTATTTCCATGACAATCCTAAACAGAAACTTAGCTTCAGTGACGACATTTTCAAACTATCCGAACGTCCAAAAAGTGCAGAAGTCAATACGATGCGATTAAGAGAAAATGAAGGAAGACATCTATCCGAAAACCATAAGGAAAAACTCAATGCTCTGTTAACGAAATATGAAACTGTGTTCCAACAAGGGGGAGAAGCAACTCCTTATATTGAACACCACATAAATACCGGGAATAATCCTCCAGTTTCAGTACCTCCATACCGGATGCCTCCAGCCAAAAAGGAGATTTTAAAGAAAGAGATTGACGATCTGCTATAAAGGAAAATAATAGAAGAATGTGAGTCTCCAAATGCTGCGCCAGTGGTTCTTGTGCCCAAGCCAAACGGAAAAGTCCGACTTTGCGTCTGAATGCTGTTACGATGTCAGACTCATATCCATTACCTAGGATGGATGACTTACTTCATGCTGCTAAACATACACCGTATATGACAACCACTGATTTACGGTCTGGCTACCATCAAGTCAGCGTTTGTCCTACAGACAGAGACAAAACAGCATTTGTTTGCCCTTTTGGAACTTTCTGGTTCGTTCGAATGCCTTTCGGACTGAAGACTGCTCCGGCTACTTTTCAAAGATTAATTGATAAATTCTGAAGTGGCTTAAAGGATATGCTTGTTCTCTCTTACTTAGATGATATTATAATACTGTCAGAGACTTTTGAAAAACATATAGCTGATCTACAAGCGGTTTTTGAGAGATTATTGCAATTTAAACTTAATGCAAATCGTTAAAAATGAAATTTTGCTTGCAGTAAAGTAAAATATCTTGGTCACTGGATTACTAGTGAAGGAGTAGAAGTTGATCCAGAGAAGACCTCTGCTATACAGAAGATGCCTGCCCCAAGAAACGTGAAACAAGTGCAGTCTTTCTTGCAGACCTGTTCCTGGTATAGAAGATTCATACCGAAATTTTCAGAAATAGCTAGAACTCTAAGCAATCTAACAAAGAAGAACGTAAGCTGGACATGGAGACCAGAGGAAGAAAATTCTTTCCAGACATTAAAACGACTTCTTGTTAGCCCTCCCATCTTAAAGCAAAATGATGCAACAAAGCCTTACATTATTCGGACGAATGCTAGTAATTACGCTTTGGGTGCTGTGCTATTACTGGGAAAAGGTTCAGAGGAACATCCAATGGAATATGCTAACCGTTTGTTGTCCGCAGCCGAAAGAAATTACTCTACAACAGAAGGAGAAGCCCTTGCTGTTGTAGGGGCTTTGAATAAATTCCGTGGCTACGTCGATGGTCAAGAGGTTACTGTGGCCTCAGGTCACCAACCGTTGAAGTGGATTTTAAGCTTAAAGTCACCTACGGGCAGACTTGCTAGGTGGGCAATGCAATAACAGTCTTATAATTTAAAGATGGAATACATTCCTGGAAGAGCTAATTTTGTAGCCGATATGTTGTCACGGCTTGCGTACAACCATGAAGGAGAATCATGTGTAGTTTGTATGATAACTATCGACATGCCAACCAGAAGTGCAGCAGAAATTCGTGAAGAACAGCTGAAGGATACAGAGCTTAAAAAAATCATAGAATCTTTGGAAAGTGAAGTCAAAGATGAAAATTTTTCAAATTGGACCAGACGAGGTTATATAATGAATCAAGGAATTTTATATCGCTACTCGCCAGACTCTGAATCAGATGAAGCTCAACTAGTAGTACCACAGTATGAACAAGAAAAGATTCTTAAACAATATCACGATGCTGCTACAGCAAGACATTATGGTGCGGAAGGCACATACCACAGAATTTCCCAGAGATATTATTTCACAGGAATGCGAAAATACATTGCAGATTACGTAAAACGCTGTGACAAATGTAACCGTTACAAACCTTCAAATCAAAAGCCATCTAGTCTGCTCCAGACACCATAACGCTTGCCATCGATTTATTTGGTCCACTGCCTGAAAGCAACAATGGAAAAAAGTGGATTTTGATTGTTGAAGATTGCAGCACGAAATGGGTGGAGCGTTTCGCTTTACCCTCTGCTACTGCAAAGGAATGTGCCATTACAGACTGTTGGTCGTGGTCATGTACTTCATATTACAGAACCTCTTTGAAAGTGAAAATATTTATGTTTATTTATATGACGAAAATATTTATGTTTTGGTAATGCTAAATTTAAAAAAATATTAGTTTTCGACAAGCAGCACAGAGGGTCTAGTGGTTAGGGGAGCCGACTGCGATACCAAAGATCCCAGGTTCGAATCCCGGAGAAGGCATGGTTGTAACTGTCCGTCTCTTCATAGGAGGCATAGGTGGCTCACCTATTAGGTGCCTTTCATAATAAAATCACCACCACTTCTGAACTTAGTAGTGGCCAAGACCATGAAGGTTAGAATAGATGGAGTAAGCCTTCTCCGTATGTCCCTTGCAATGAAATTGAAGCCGTGAAACGTCATTGTATGACGTCACGTCTTATCATGGCAGCTCCCTTAAGCGGACTTTAATTGGTGTTATTTGCATGTTAGCTGAACGTTCACTGAACGTTTATAAGTCTCACGTTCGAATTTTAATACTTAACATAAAAGATTTTCGGCTTAACATATAGAAAAATCTCTCAAGAATTGCAAATAACATTTTCAAATTTATTGATATCTAGATACATGAAAACGTGAAAATGGTAATTATGGCACATGGATATATGGTGAAGCCTGGAAGATCACTGGAAGTTCATTAGTATTTTATGCCAGTTGTGCCTAAAAACGCTTTTCTGAGCCAGCCGACGTTGATATTACCTTTCAAATTCAGTGTGTAACAGATGGAGTGACTCATCCTTAAAACCGCGCATCTGCCTTTCGGTCACGTGATGCGTGAATTCAAAGCTCACCGACTACCTATGAGGTTTCAAACTTATGTGATCCACGTACTTCATTAGGTGCTTATCATTCCTCGACCTTAAGACCTTGTTTTGACTCGAATTCAGCACCCCTTCAACCCCTTCGCAGAAGAGGACGTCCCAGAAAAGATACTCCTGGTTCCTCCTCGGGACGATGTCGGAGCCAGAGGGGGAGGATATAACAGATGGAGTGACTCATCCTTTAAACGGCGCATCTGCTTTTCGGTCACGTGACGCGTGATTTACAAAACTATAAACATTTCTTTTCTTACAGTCATGTGACTTAACGAACGTTAGTGGAGGATTTGAAAACTCAGAGCGAGCTATGTAACTTAAAACTCTCTTACATTTTATTTCTAATCATTAATAAATTAGTGTTCGTCGTACTTAATGGTCTTCATTATATATATTAAAGCCCCGAGATTACTCTATAATGAATAAGAATAAATATATATATGTGTATGTGTTAAACAGTATATTTAGCGAGCAATGTCAAAAAATCTCTAAGGCTTGATAAATTTTAATATGCTACATATGTATTTCTGTTCGTGATATTTATGTAATTCTAAAATATATTTAATCATAATTGGGAATGCTGTAAAATAACGAATGGAATTGTTTTCCGAGATTATAAACTTATGCAAAATACCATAATACACAAAAAATATATAAAATATATACAAGCCCACAAAACAAATAAGTAAGAACAAGTAAATAACAGTGTAAACTAGATAAAATTATTATCAAATAAAAGAAACAAAATATTAATAAACATACCTAAATTTAGAACATCATGCACCCTTATTAGAATACATATATACGCATATTACTGAAATACCTTTCATATAGTTTTATAGATTCAAGAATATTATCCTAACCAATTTGGTAAAGAGAAGAATTTTTTTTTAAATTTACGTTTAGTTTTTTAAAGGAAATGTATGTATTGTTTGCGATCAAGGATGAGTGCTGCATACTACATTTTTGAATTTTACCATTTCTTTTTAAAGGAAAGAAAGCAAAAAGAATGAAGGAAGGCATTCTAAGATTTAAAGCTGAAGAGATTTATCACGTTTCCGTAATCTGTTACAGTGAGCCCTCTCACTGACCTGCTATCTTCTTTAGTCAAGTCCTCTAGAACCCTTTTATTCATATAATTTCTTTCATTTAATTTACCTCATTTTTACCTTAAAACGTATTCAGCTGCAATTTCCATCTTGAAGTACATTAGTAACTGAAGAGCACTTTAAAAAAGCGAAAGGATTAAGAAAGGGTATAAAAAAGTTTAATGCGATGTGAGATCTTTTTTTTTTCATTTTATTAATCATCATCATAGCATCAAAAATGCAAATGCATCATGGAGAAGTAAAATGCTGATTTATATATTTTTCCCATGAGTATTCTTGAAGTGTAATTTGCGTGGAGGAAGATGTTTGATCTCATAACTAATAAACATGTATAATATTTTTTAGATTTTAGAGATCTAAAAATTCCGGTCGTAAGCAAGACTTTAAATCAAAAAATGGAATATATTAAGATCCAGTCTTTGAAAACAAAATTGCCTAGGAAACTTTCGAATGAGAAATTAATTTGATAAAATGTTGGTGTCGTATGAAATAACTTCATTTTTATAGAGGAAACTTCGTTTTGTTTCTGAATTAAAAGATTGTATGCCATAATTTTTGTATGTGTATAAATTTTGAAGAGAGAAGCAAGAATATCACATTTTAAGAAAGTATTTTGTTTCTACTGAATACAGAGTAAAACCTAAAACATCGAACATGAAATTTTTATATACTTTCTTTACTTGTATTCTGAAGATTGTGTTTGAGTGAACGTAACTTGATGAACTATTTAAGTTCGATAGAGTTAGTTCAAGATGGAAACAGCACATGTTTCTGATAGCATTCTGAAGACATAAACATTTGGCATTTCATGAAATGCCTGCAGGAGAACATTATCTGCAAGACACAATTGTGGAAAAAAATAATAAAACTCACTGAAAAAGACAGGACAGCATTAAAAAAGATTTTTATCTACTAGAGTTGCTCGTGCAAAATGTTTTTATTTCATAGAACAATGCAATAATGTTAGGAGCATTAAACATGAAATGCAGATGAATGGGAAAATGTATCCATTGAAACTTCAGAATACTCCCTATCTCAGGATTTATTTCTACCAATATGTGGACCACATCAGAAAGAACGAATAAAAAAACTAATCCTTTTTTACAGTATATCACAGTGGAATCCCCAGTATTCCTTGCGAGATTATGTATATTCAATAATGAGGTAGCGTTCACGAACCCGCAATATTACCTTGGAAACAAGAGATGATTCGAAGAGACTGTAAAAAAGCTTATTAACCCTTTCCATTTTACAGTATAAATTACTATCTCCAGACTAGGGTTTTGGCACGATCCTGTTCAAAAAGCTGAATATGTGAACTCGTGATTTAAGGAAGATAAGGATTAAGTCCTACGCTTTTCCTGCCTTCCATAATTAGCCCATTTAAACACTGTGAAGATACTATTTTACAAACAGAATGAGATCTCCGCCAACATTTCTTTAGTATTAGAGCAGTTTCTGCACAGCAAATGGTATATTATACCTATGATATGCCATTCTCCATTGCCTCCAAGTAAATGAATTTTATATAATTTAAGCGAAAATTAGAATAAAATAATTTATTAAAGTCTTAATATTTATTAGAAATCGAATACTTATAAATTTCGTGACAAAATATCATTGCTCTTTAATGTGAATATTTAAACCTCACTTAATTTAGCACATTGTGTTAAACTAGGATGAAGAGGAAACTGTGAATGCTCTAAAAATTGAAATGCAGCATAATAAATCTTAACAACTTAGCAACTATTAGCAGAGAAGAAGATAAAACTAGAAGCTAAAATTATGGAAATCGAGGAAAGTTTTGAATAAAAAATGAAGTTTTTGTATGATTTTCCTGCTTTTAGTATTTATTATTCGCAATCTTTCCCTCCTGAAAGAGTAACATTTTGTAAGATATCGCTAATGATGAAGAATTTCCTCCAATTCGTATTGATAAAATATTTTCTTCCCCCAATAATAAACAAAATTCATCGAAATCTACACGTTTTCATTTTATATCCGCTTGTATACAAATTACAAAATAGTCAATTATTCTCGAAAATTCAAATTCAATTTATCTGCTTTAATATTACAGAAATTCGTTTTTTATGAGGTCATCACAAAACATTATATGAGTTCGTTACAGTTATTATATTATACATTTTTATAAAATAACACATCTATTCCTAGCGTGTTGCAACTTACATAGGTCAAATTACTCAGAGAATTATAAAATTTTCGCTTAATGAAAGTTAGCAGTTTGTCAGAAAAGGAGAAAGTAATAAAGCTTTCATAACTAATAAATTATCCACAGTTAAATCATAGCTGTTCTTTTAACTGAAGTTCCGCTAGTATTAATTTAAGAAAAAAAATGTGTTTTGAAAATTCCGAATTAACAAAAGCCACCAGTTTTATGACTTTAATTCCGTTTCTGTTACATATAAAAATAATTGGAAAAATTATCTCATGTTTCTCTTACTTATTTCCTTCTTAAGTTAAATGATGAAATTATTTTTACTTTTCTTTAGTATTATTTACTTATTTTTATTGCGTATATTTAAAGGACCAAGTTCTGAAAAAAATATATATAAAAGTTTTGCGATTTGAAAAGAAATTACCTTTATGAGATTTTCGTAAAATATGTATGTCCGTCCTGTAGAGTAAATAGGTAAAAAAAATTAACATACTGACTCTTTTAGTTCACAGCATGCTTTTAATTCCAAATAAAATCAGAATTTTTCTTCTGTATGAACAACTCAAAAATTAATTCTGCAATTCTGAATTAATTTTTATATTAAGGCGTTTCTGTAGCTCGTCAGTGCTTTATGTATGTTGTTTACATCTTGCTATATAATTTTGAAATGCTGAGACATTTTAATTAAGTTTTATTAACTATTACGATTTATGATGATTCTTTCCTTTACGCCTAGATTCATCACTTTCTGACGCCACAGATTTCTGCAGATTTCAGAGAAAGAGGTATAATAGCCTAAACTGAGAGAAGTGTAACCGACAATATTTGTAGTAGGTATTTGTCATCACTATTGCCTATTTATTGAAAGGAAGCCGCTGACTCAGGAATAGACACAAAAGAACATTTGGTATGGGTTAGTAAGTGATGAACATAGTTGAACTTTGGTTGTTCGACCCATATAGTGATGTATATTAACTTACAATTACTGGTGTTTTAGACAGTTTATTTACTGTAAAGTTCCAGCCAGCATCTGAGGTAAAGGATATTTAAAATTTGTACTGCATTATTTAAACTTATTCGGTGATGAGAAAATAAAGGTTTAAATTAATTTGTATATTTTGTGTTGCATAATGTGTTCACATCCAGATTAAACAAACGACGATAACACCCTTAGACCCTACATAAGTGCTACCTCCGAAGAGTAATATGATATCTAAGCTTGTTATTTTTAAAAAGAAGTTTCCAAGTTCTACGAAACTCCAGCCTGACTATGACAATTTTCATCAGACTAAATGGCGTAATGTGAAGAAGAATTATAATCGTTTTATTTGAGTAACATTTTTTAGCATTCTTGGATTATAATGTTAAACGCGAATTTATTCCAACTAACTACTTTTACGCCTGCGAGACGAATTTTCGTTTCGGCCTTTACTGCAGATTCAAAGCTCTAATTAAAAGCAACAATAAAATATAATCAAACAAATATTGCACCTATAATTTGAAATATAAAATTAAACTTACCGTACACATATTTACTTCCTTTGATCGAGGAATACCAAGCAAAGTACAATGTCAAATTATATACAATCGTGAGTTAAATGATCAATATAATCGTGAGTTAAATATCAGTGAATAACAAATCAAACTAAAATTAATTCTGAAAGTGATATTATATATTATATATACAATATAATAGTATATATATATATATATATATATAGTTTATATAATATACACAGTGATATTATACATATAAAATATCACGCATAATATATATACGTGATATTACATATACGCAAATCAGATATCTAGAAATAACTCATATAGCTCAGTTTATCTTTCAAACGTCTGAAGACAGCGAAATTAGAGACGATAATGATGATGCTGCGTTACCCAGATTCGTTAAAGGTTCGATAATGAGATGCGGAAAAGACAAAGAGGACGAAAGAGGTGATCGTGGTTTTTCTGTTGCAGATCATTACGCTTACAGTTTCTTTGTCTAACTGCTCTAATTTAAAAATCAAAGGTTTTCGTGTATCATAGCTTGCGAAAAAGTGTTAAAGTAACCCTGCTAAAATGCCCCGTAGAAACCCATAAAATGTTTGTTCGAGGAATTGGCCTACGGGTACCCATACAGTTATGCAGGTACCCGTAGGCCAAATCCCCGTAAAAACCCGCAGACTGAAACTCGTGCAACTGTGCGGGAACCCGTAGGCCAAATCCCCTTAAAAACCCGTAGAAAGAAACCCGTACGGCTGTAGGGGTACCCGTAGATCAAATCCTCGTAAAAACCCATAGAAAGAAACCCTACAGCTATATGGGTATCTAAAGGCCAAATTCGCATAAAACCCCATACGACTGTATGGGTAACCGTATGACAAATCCTCGTGAAAATCCATAGAAGGAAACCCGTACAGCTGTACGGCTACCTGTTGGCCAAATCCCCGTAAAAATCCATACAACTATACGGATACCAGTACGCCAAATCCCCATAAACAGAAATATATGGGTAAAAAGGATAGAATAGAACATAAATAGAACATATGGGTACAATAAACAAAATTCCTGTAAAAACCCATAGCCAGAAACCAGAATTTTATGCGTATCCATAAACCAAATCTCCATTAAAAAACTGGATATTCAGTAGGTCTCTTCCACATAAAAACCAGTAGACAAAATCTCATATCTATGCGGATACCCATAGGCCAAATCTCTGTAAAAGCCACTACACAAAAATCTACAGAATAATACAGGTACCATAGGCAAAATCACTGCACAAAACATTAGACAAAAGACCATTAACTAAATCAATAGAAATATACCATAGTGGAGTATCCATACATAGTACGGCTGTCCATGCACAGAAACCCTATAAAAAACAATACACAAAAATAGAACTGTAGATCAAATTTCCATAAAAACTAATAATTATAAACATAAACTAGCAGAAGTACACAATTAGCAGTGATGAAACGTACAGACCTAAATAGGGGGGGAAGCAAACAGAGTAATTTTAAATAAAATTTAACGCGAAGAAACTTAATAAAATTTTATAACTATCTAGAAGTCTACAAGCCCCTGTCGTTCTCTATGCATGTCTGTACCTATAGTCATATTACAAAATATTTATATAAATTCTCTTTAGAAAATTTTAAACTTCCTTTATATAATTTTGGAAAATAATAGAAAGATAATAATCAAAGTCGTGATTCACAACCATCGAATGATTTACATATTGTTGCGTTTTACGGGTTCGTAGATTTGAGAGTATCCGATGAAAACACGATGTAGAACAATAAAAAGCACAATTTATTTACAGGAATCACTATTTACAGCACAGTTCCAAAATTTCCTTTAAAAGCGTCGAAAATCTACAATAAATACGCTGAAACAATCAGTAACACAGCTTCAGGCTGTAACTGTAAAGGTAGCTTCACGGCAACACTAAACTTATAATAAACACCGTGGAACAATCACCAATACACTGTCAAGCTATACTGTAAAGGTAGCTTCACGGCAAAGCACTATCTCGATCGCTTTCCGTTCACCAAAACTCTCGCGTAGCAGCTATTCTCTCGCAACACTTCACAATACTTCACAATCTCGTAACCCCGGCTCTCCGAAACGCAAGGGTTTATATAGGTTTTCTTTAAGTTCCACCCGTTTCGAGAAATATCTCGACAGGAAGTTATTCTAGAAGCTTCACGATTGGACCATGGGATATCGCCGATTTGGTCGCCAAATGGGCGATAAAGTCACCAATCTGGCAACCCTACCATACACTATTTTATGGCAACCCTATTGCTATGCCGGAAAGCTTACATACAGGCGCAACCGCCGAATTTTTCGCAACAATA
>KK117648.1:331668-343469 GCA_000611955.2 Stegodyphus mimosarum
ACATATCATTTGATAGTTGCGAATCATGACTTCGATTATATATATATATATATATATTATTGATTTGATTATAAATATATAGTCATAATATTGTATCTCATTGCATATATAGGTATTTCAGTTCTTTAATTGAGAAATTAAAGAATGGAATTTAATCACATCAGCTTGTTTAACAATTTGACACCTAACGAGAAATGTATTAAAGGATGGTGCTTTCTAGCATCTGCTTAAATTTTAAGTTACCTACAGTGCATTAAACCAAATTTAAGCAAAACTAGATAAAACCCTAATTTTTAGGAAGAGAAACACTATTGCAAGTAAAAATATTAAAGAAACAAGCAAGCAAAAAGAATAAGGGACTTGATTATTAGAAATTTAACAAAGAGTTCAAATTTAGCAAATATGCTAAATTTGAATCCTTAAAACTCGCTTACCACTGATAGCAACACCCTGCAGCTTAATATGACACACATACACATAGATGTTTTGCATGGAATTTGGATCCTAGAATATAATGTAGTGAAGAAATAATAATATACAAATACTGTGTCGACCATCTTTTTACAGTACTTTGAACGTTACCGGTATCTGTCAGAATATAAATGAAACATGAATATAAGAATATAATGAACTTAATAATACCCAAAATGCAATAAATTATATTGTAACAAAACAAACTTTAAGAAATTTACAAGACTCAACAAATGCCGATTCTCAACCCACAGTTCGGGAATTCAGAGAAATATCTCATAGCATATAATATCTTATTCTGTATCTCCCTTTTAGTATTGTATAATCTTCCACAGACTTTATGTAAATAAAATCTAAAACATAATAGATATTTATACAACATGCAGTTCTCGACGTAAAAATGCCTAATAATTAACTTTCATATTATACATATATATATATATATATATATATGTGTGTGTGTGTGTGTGTGTGTATGTGTGTTTGTAGCTCTTAAACGAGTCCAAAAGAATTTTTAAATTAAGTTTATTAAAAACGCAAAGAGATGAATATATCATCTTCAGGAACATAAATTTAATTAAAGCAATGAATTATTGGAATACATTTAAGTCGGTGTTTTAGGTATAAGTTATTTACATTTCTATTGCAGAAAAAGTACTTTAAAAACCGTATAGAAATATTATTTTGAACTGTAAAATTTAAAGTACTGAAAAGATAGCTATTGCTATTAACCGTAGATTATATACTACAAAAATATCACTTGGTGCTGAGCATTTCCTGTATTTAGACTGCCAAATGAAATTCATATAGTGCAGTATTTAGCAATATAAGTAAATCTTCTTCACAATCTTATACACACAGTTAAAATTACTGTCATCGCAATTAAGCAGATATAGCACATATAGTTACATTTGTTTACGAACATTTTTTACGTTAATATCTATACAACCAGGTACATTTAGTGCAGAAAATTGTAACGACTATTTCCACAGTATAACTAATGAAAGAAAATAATGCTTAAATATTACTCTAACTGTATTTGAAAGTAATGCTAAAACAATGCCCTTACAAGATTCATGATTTGAAAAGCTTTGGTTTTAACTGTCTTGTAAAACCATTCAATTACATGTGCAAAATTGATATCCACATAAAAATTACGATACCTAAATCAACTGATTATACAGTGAAGACTTTCTTAAAACAATTAACTCCACAATTCCAGAAAATGCCAGTTTCTTGTAGCCTTACAAAACTATCAGTGATTTTAAGTACTGTTATTTAATTATGTTCCTGATAAGTGTGTCACAGTCAGAGGTGGTCATCTAAGAAAAAACCAATATGTGAGTTTCACTTAATGCAATTTTTTTCAATAAATAATTCATATTTTATATTCCCAAGACTAGCACATTCAATATTATACAACCTCTATTAATTATTCATAACTCTATTTCAAAAGCAATTTATGAAAAAAAAATTTGTAATTTTCTTCATGAAATTAATAATGATAAAAATTAAAATATGCATAAAAATGTTTGATTACATGTGTTTTAACAAAATAGCACAAAATATTTAATGTAACAATGTGGTTCTAGTCTCATACTTGTACAGAAATATAGACCAAAAGGAAAAAAAAAACCAATGTAAAAAGTGTAAGCTACTGTGATCATCTAAATTTTCACACAATTTTAGTAATACAAAAAGATTCGTTGGCTTGTATGTCTTGCCTACCTTGTTCAATAAGTAATACACACATTACATGTTTCAATAATTACTTCATTTAAAAAAAAATTTTTTTTTTTTGTTTGCGAAATGTAATGAGTACATTTTTAAGACATAAAAAAATATTCCTTCTGCTCACAACACACTGAGTAAACACAGCCAAATTATCAAGTCTGAAATTATCACTTTTTAGTCTTTAAGCACATTCCTTTTTAGGATAGAAGTAACGAGGGAAAATTAATTTCACGCATAGAAAATCCATTTCAGAACTAATATTTAACTGTCAGAAAAGGTACACGTGCATGGCTTTACTGGTATTTCCTTTCATATTATTTCACATTCACAGTCAATGTTGGTACTTTATTTTTCATTATAAACATCTAAACAGTACCCATAGTAAAAATTGTAAATTATTTATTGCATTACTACAGCCTACTATCCACCAAGACGACATCACACACATCCCATAACAACATTACCACGAACGGCGCCATATTGCTTTTCTGAGAGCAGGGGAGGGAGGGAAAGATTTTTTTTCTCACGTCTGAGTAAACACAAAAAAAATTAGATTGAACGCGGTCGATGATGCCGGTGTTTATTTGTAATATCAGAAATGTTGATATATGCATATATAAGTGTGTATGTGTGTGTATTCAGAGAACCAACTCGTGGCGAAATCATCTCCCTAAGATGACCGCCTCTGAACGAGACCAGTATTTGTGAAAACTTAAGTATATTTTGGTATTCAAACATTCCCTCTGCAAGACGACCACCCGGAAAGAAAATTCCGGAAGTGTAGCTGGTCGCCTTAGAGAGATTCATTTCGTAGAGGCAGCCTCCTTAAGACGACCATCTCTTAAAGATAAACATATTTCTGAGAACATAAGCATATATTGGTAATGAGCATCGCCTCTCTAAGGCGACCACTTGCAAAGATGCATTTCTATGTGTGGCTGGTCGCCTTAGAGAGACCTCGCTGTGTGTGGTGTAAATGATTACTGTTAATGTTTCCGACAAAAGCTTTTAAGAAATCAAATAAATGTTCATATGTAGTAAAAAACCTCTATAAAACGACCACCTGCGTTTCCAGGTTACTCTGATGGTCTTAAAGAGATCATATTTTCATTCTTAGAAATACTGATCATCTTAGAGAAGAGGGGAAGACGAGAGGGTTCACTGTATGCTTTTTAATATTAAAGCTTTCTCTTGATTAAAAAACAGAAATAACCTTATTTTCAGCAGTATCCAAATAAATGAAATAAAAGTAAATAAATAAATGATTTAAAATAATCAGTAGACAACAAGAATATCAATGAATTTTGGTTTACTGACAGTAGTATTAATTTCATTGTTTAGAATAAGTCTATTGATGTTAGTTAGAAAATTAGAATAAACTCATATAAACCAACAGAAGATTTATTTGGCATCTATTTCTATTGCATTTATATCAGTAAGAAAAAGAGTTAAAATCAATATAAACCAGTAGATATTTCTGACATTGATGTTGGTCGTATGGGTGTCGGATGATACCAGTAAGAAAACTTCACAGAGATCAATAGAAACCAGTAAAAGTCAGTCGGAACCAACAGAGTTCTATGCGTACCAGTAGAAAGTTTTACTGGTTTCTATGGGGCATTGAGAAACAAGTAAGAAAAGCCCACAGAGACCAACAGAAACCAGTAAAAATCAACAGAAACCCATAGAATTTCATGGGTACCCATAAAAACTTTTACTGGTTTCTATGGGGCATTTTTAGCAGAAAAGGTAAAAAGCAAAGCGAATTTTGACACTATTTGAGTACACATTTTTTTCACTCACAAATTTCTTAGTAAGGAATTCAAACGTCCTGCAAACTTGATCAGAACATTGTGCTTTTCCATAGTTAAAATTGTACTTTTTTTTAAAAATTGGCTAAAATAAACGCTGAAAGATACTTTTGTTTCCCATCTTTCTAATAAAGACACTAAGGTAAATTTCTCATAAAAGCTGATGTCTTAAAGTAAGTCTTTGGTAAATCGCAGAATACCTAACGTGCATAAAATATAAATTTAGAAAGTACTGTTGTTATGATGTAAACTTTCGATATGGCTACTAATAAAAGTAGTGTACCGCTAGCAAACGTTTCATTGACGCCATTATATAAATATAATATGTTTCAATGCAAAATTAATTTAAATATAAGTTCATCACATTTAAGTTGCTGACAGTTTTATGTTTTCAGTTCAAAACTTAGCCCACCAGCAGCAGAGTGGTAAAGTCTGTGTCCTCCACGAAGGTATACCTTCTCACAGGCAGATGGCCACTGTGTGCTTTACCATAATTAAAATAATACCAATCTAAAATTTATTTAGTCATATTTTTCTGAAATTTAAAAGCATGTAGAATTAAGGTGTTTCATGAAGAAAAAGAGAATGAACTGAATTATTTCGAGTATAGCAGAGCATTCGAAGGATATCTGCCAAACAAAAGCGATGCCTCCGTAGAAGACGTTCTAAGGAAACTTTCTCATATTTTCTTTATGAAAATCACGAAAACACTTATGAGCTAACCCGTTCGCCTGCATTTGAACCCGGTCGAAGCATCAGCGTTAAGCTATTTTAATTTTTAAGTGAATATGAAAGTAAGGGCTACTATGAATAACGCACTGAATTTCAAAACCCCGTATTTAAAAAAAAATGTTACGAATATAATTACAACTTATGCTTGATAATGACTGGAAACGTGCTGCAAATGATATACCACCAAACATGTCTAATTCGTCATCGAATTCAAGACATATCTTCACCGTACGATCCTATAAGTTTTTGGATCATATGCCATTCATTTTTTTTTCTTTCGGATACTGTTTTTGATACATACCGCATCTGACAACTGTCCTGCTAAAACTCAGGGAATACTCTAATGCTGCTGTGATAAACACTGACAGAGTAATGTTACAAAAGATATGAACTGAACTCCATTGTATCTTCACTATGCATTGTATAACTAACGAGACTCAAGCAAAAGATTTGCAGCGTATAAGGATAACTTGGTCATTATCATATATTAATTACTATTGTCTGCGTATACTTTTAAAAGTACAGTGCTTTCCAATTCAATGATTTGTTTATAGTAGATCTGCATTATGAAAGATTCATACAAAATTATCCAAAGTATCTATTAATTTACTTATATGTAAATTTAATTCGACCAGTTTAATGTAAATGAAATTTTCTTTTCCATGAACGCATTTGAAGCTCATTTAATAATAAGATTTCCTTCGAACAAATTTAATTCGTACTTAAATTAAATGGCAATGAAGCGTAATTTTTTTGTCTATCATTACACCACTTGCATACACGTTTCTTCATCCTAAGCTTATCCTTATTATTACGTCCTAAAAATATGCTTTCAGACTGGACACAGAAACAACAGGCAGTTCTGGCGACCAATCAGATTATGGTCGCTGTATTGATCAGCGGAGGTCACGTGCGAAATCGTAATACCCACATGTCTTTCGCTAATGCCTATCAGCTGCATAAGACCAGACCCCCTTAATGCGCCTGTCCGCCTGCTTTTGTGATTTACGTCACACGCAATGCTGACTTTAACGGTAATATGAAAGCAACAACAAGCTTTAGGCAAGATTAGATTCAAATTTTAAGCAAGAGAGATACGCTGCGGCTATAAAAAAGGATATCTTGTAGTGTTCCTGGCGGTTAACAGAACACGTAGATTTGTGTCTTAATACGTTTCGAAACATGAAAGAATTTATTATACCTACTAATGAGGAAAATTATTTAAATATACAAAAAATGTTTGAGTATAGTTAAAATCAAGAAATTCAGTTTTCTAAACACAGTATATTTACTTTCAAAAATGCTCATAAACAGACAGTGGCATAGAATCATTTGATTCTGATGAAGAATGAAATGACACCTTTGCGCACGACAACGAAATTAATGAATAATTTTTTAATTGGTAATACTTAATTTCTTTTAATAGCAAGAATTTTAAGTATACTATTAGGCGTCGGCAACTTTATCTGGCTGCGGGTCAAAATCAACCAAATGAGTATATTAAAAAGACGTTTCCGGTTAGTAGCATTTTCATTTTAAAATAGTCTTCCTTAGTTAATAACAAGATACATTTTATTGAGAAAATAATTATAATAAGTTTTTAAACTTTAAAATTAAAATTAAAACTATTTAACAAACAAACATAACTGAATGAACTTTTATTTTTGTCTTCGATATCAATGGCTTCCCTGATACTGAACTTACGACGTCAGTTTAGTGAAGCTTGGCTCACAGTTAGTGATTTTAAAACGAATAAAAACATAACCTAAAAAAAAAAACAATGAAAAAATCTGAAATGTTTCAGATTTTAAATTACGTCCAAAGGGACGTTTATTTAACATTTTGTGTGTTACCTTTATTTGTTAAATACCATGTTCTTCGCACTTAAACCATACAATTCAGTTCAACAGCAACATCGCAAAATAATTTTAAATTGAGCATATCTTTAGAAATTTCGGTACACGCTTTCACGCGCTGGACATAAAAATGTTTTTCTGTACAACGTTGGTATTGCTGGCTTTGAAATCTTTGAGTTTGTTAATGAAAAATTCGTTAAAGTTTTAGAGAATATTGTTACGAATTTCACATTTATTTGGCTATTTATTTAGAACTGTAATTAAAATTCCTTTTTATTTTCCCGTGCAACGCACGCAGACGATTTTTGAAGAGAAAGCTATGTCAAAAAAAAAAAGCATACATTTATGCAGATTTTTCATTTTTTAAAATTTAATGCAGAGCGATAACATTTAGTGGCAACAATTTGAAAAGTGATACGCCGTTTTTGTGTTTCCGCCGCAAAATCGCAAAACGAAAGTAATAGTCCTTCGGGACTAAATCCCTTTGGACTAAAAACGAAAGTAATAGTCCTTCGGGACTAAATTCCTTTGGACTAACAAGCATCCGAATTTTCGGTAGTTAAGTATTCCTGTTCTTACTTAAAGTAACTTTCATGTGCTAAAATATTTGCTCACATTTATAAATTGAACCGAATGCGAAAAAAATGGCAAATCCAGTTTTTCAGAATTTTCGATCGGAGTTGCGAAACTTATCGAATTTCTTCTTCAAATTAAGTCACATTTTTTATTTTTAAAAAATAAAAATACATGTTTATGACTATAACTTTGTAATCAAACAAAAATTACATTGCTATTATTTACTTTTGATTTATTTTTTATGTAATCTTTAAGTGCTCGTTTCATATTTATGTTCTATAATTTATTTTTTCATATTATGCTTTACTTCCGAAACTCAAATTGATCACTTGAAATTATGAAATGGGTCACTTGGTGATCTGCGGGTCATAGGCTGATGAGGCCTGTATCGTTGCATAGGCATTATATTGTCTTTATATAGTAGGAATATCGCCTTAAATGTTGTTACCTTTCGGCTTTTTAAAGCACGGTGCACAGAGTAGTACTTAGCTAAATCGATTAATACACCATTCGGCTAAAGATAAACTGATAATTAGGGAAGGCCAACTGATAATTAGAAAATGCTGCTGGGCCTGGATTCAAATCCCGCGTTTGAAATATATATCTTTGCGAGCTGGAGATTCAAGGATAAAATATTTGAGCCCGAAAGTCATCTCCAAATACTGATGATTGGAGAAGGGAAGGCATCAAAATTCCACCTGCTGGTATGTTGTAGCTCAGAATTTGAGTAAAGCTGAGTAAAGTCATTTTGTCATCCGAAGTCCCCCCTATCTTGTCACTCGCTCCGTCCATACGTCGGTAGCTGACAGTATGGGAACATTAGCTACCTTAGATTAGCTCTAGTACTAGAGCAGCTGTTTTTTTCGATGGCCCATTCAGGATCGACAATGATTGCAAGGGTACTATCAAGTTTGTCTTGGGCTGTGTGATCGCTCCGTTTGTACTCTGGGGATTCGACGGTTTCGGATCACCTCTGGAAGTTTGGAATTAAACAGTGTTAAGGGCTGCTTTGACGGTCTATGACTAAGTGCGTTTCTGTCTGGTGCACTGCTATCACAAGCGCTTAAAGTGTTTGACAAAGACATGTCCTCCTCTTTAACTCTTGTTTATTCGTGATGTCTTACTGGTCTCTATATTTCTACAGATAGTGTTCAGCAACAACAAAAGAGAAAAGACATTAAATGTTTTGAAACTTAAAGTAAAAATAAAAATCTTGAAAGAGATTAAACAGGCTTTATTCCAAATAAAAATATAAGTTGTAATTTTAAAATAAATAACATTTTTCTTTAATGTGCAAACTTAAGCACAAGCAACAATAACAAGGGGCTGCTTGTTAAACCGCTTAATTAAATAACTAACTTGTCTAGCAAACCATGGATCACTTATGTTAAATTCTTGTGAAGCAAGTTTGGAGAAAGACCTATTTGATTTAGGGATGAAAACTAAAAGCAGCTTATCTAGAAAGAAGAATAAAGAAGCTAAGTTTAAATTAGCTTAGTCAGAGGTTTTGTTAAGATCAAGTAACTTACGTGAGTGCTCTAAAAAAGTACCTCGAGTTGCGGAACGTTTAACGTTTTCCTTTCCCACTCTCGATGGTCCTAACTTATGCTTACAGAAATGTTTCGAAAAACTAGGCGTGACTTGGTCAGTGAACGTTTGCTTTTGTGAAGTCCAGACAGCTGTTTTCTATTTCTATTTGTTTGATTAATACATGTGGTATTTCAATTAACTTACTGTAAGCACCATGTTGTACATGTTTGTTGCATGGGGAGATTGCATTTGCTCAAATGTAAAATAAAAATGTTCTAATGAAAGAAAGTTTCGAGTCAAAAATTTTAGCCGCTTTAAGAAAAGTTAACATTAATTTTTTCTGCACTTATCCTGCGTAAAACTTTTAATTCGAATCACTAAATATTTTGAATTGACAATTTTGAAATAATCAAAATTTTACTGCAGACGAAGAAATATTATCAAAATTTCTCCTTCTTCTTTTTGTTAAGTTTTTTGCCTTGCACTGCGCGTGCTGAATTCTCGCTTTTTGCGTGTTCGGATGTACACTCTGATGTCGTGGTGTTGATATTTGCATATGCATAAACTTTCTTCTGAGTTGGCTTTTCACTGTAATGATAGTAAAAAGTCGGTTTCAACGATTTCATGGCTAGTACGTAAAAAAATGAATTTGTTTCTTAAGTTTTACATACTAGTGTATATGAGGGAACTTCAACATTAATAAGCTAATTCAATTTATTTCTACCTCTTATTTGACTGAATTTGTGTCGCTAATTATTTTTAATAATGGAAAGTTATGATATTTATATTATTTTTAGCAATTTTGTTACTTTCATATTTCTTTAACAATTAACATATTTCGCATAAATACAAATAATTGCTTATACAAATCTTGAAGTTTTGCGATTATCAAGCCAAAATTTAAGAAAATGTATTTTTTATTAATGCTGGATCTTTAAACAGTTGAATAAATATAACACTGGGTTTTCTTAAATCTAATAATTTGTAGTTGATACTTAATATTGTAGTTACGTAGAGAGCGAAACGTACACTGGCGACGATGAAGTTTTAAAATCATAGATATTTGCTGCTGAATCTGTACGTTATTACCCACTTTAAATGTATTTTTCAAAGTATAACACTGCATTTCTTAGAGTAACCTGAATGAATAAAAGCATGTACACACGCCCGTGTCACTGTGTGTACGCGTGCGTTTTGTTAATCCGTTCAGTGCTTCTCCCGAGTTAACTCGTTTTTCTCGGGGAATGTTTTTCTTTCCGATTGCCTCTTTTGACTACTGGTTGTTTGAAGCAACCAATACTATAGCAGCATTTATCCAAGCCTGTAGCCTAACTTTCAAGCAATAAATATGTGTTTCCGTTTCCTGTTTCTTGTGCAATGAATTTAACCGAGTCAACCGAATTTAACAGAGTTAAAACGTCGCATTGAACAGGTTAAATCGCTGAAAGTGATGGTGCCGGACAGAAAGAGAAAATCCTGGTCACGGTACCATTTTAAATCTCTAATATAATATTGAAGAAGAAGAAGTACTTTATTATTATTTCAGGAACTTAGAGAAATACTCTATCATTATTTCAAAAAAAGGCTGCATATACCTTAAGTAAAACTCTACTTAAAAGACCGAATAAAGGGAGTGCATTTTGCGTTGTGTTTAAGTTTTCCGGTTTCGCGCCGGTTGAATGGCCATACGTTCATTGATAAAAAAGTACTCAGACAATTATGAAAAACATACTGAAGCCAAATTATGAGCCATTAAATAAATAAATCATTAAATTCATGAGGATAAATAATAAAGAAAACAATTGACAGACTCTACTATTACCTTTCTGATTTATTTTCTAAGGTTAAATTTTGATTAACAATTCAGTTTTACATAAAAAGCATAATATTAAGAAATCTTATTGATAAAAGGGTACCCTTAAAATTATATTTTTAAGCATAATTAATTCCATTTAATCATTACAGAAGGCAATTAATATCCCAAAGACTAATTCTTCTGGAAGAGAAGGAAAAAACTTTCTTTCGCATACGATTTCTAGATCCTCAGCCATACCGGAGAAAGAGGCATTATCATTTTGTCTTATTAAAGGCTAATTTGTATTCGCCCATACATAATAATTTAGGATGTTACATTCAATATCAGGAGAGCTTCTCAAATTTCTATCTTTTCAAGAAAAATTAATCAGTTAGGCGGCCACATCAAGGAAAAAGAAAAACAGCCATGAAAGTATAATCAATACGGGTTACACTTATCTGAGTGGGAACTTCTCTAAATGGTGCATTTGAAGCCATGGTAACGAGGAGTGTGAATCCCTCCTCTTAGACGACGCTATTAAAAAAAAAGAAGTCAGAAAATCCACTCCTCATCAGACCTCTAGCTCAGGTGTTGACAGGAGAAATACGCGAGTCTTCTGAAGCATCCCTTGTAGACGCTGACGCACAGGCCCACCACTGGAGTTCTCAGGTGAACGAAGCTGATTTCGACACGCTATTCCATTGGGCGGAAGGGCGACTCTTAACGCTAACAGTAGCACGACAGAGCATCAGAAGCTGTCGAAACCAGGAACGGAGTAGCTACGCAACTAAATGAATAAATTTATGCGACAGAGCCAGCATGCAGTATCGTACCCGAACTTCATATCTATCCTGCAAGAGACAGACAAAGTCCTTGTTCCTCATTTTCGTACCTCACTGCATCAGATCTATAGTACAAGAGTCTCGTCACGAATTCCCCATCGAAAAAACTTATCAAGCGGCATTTCTAGGTCTTCACTCATCTGGTAGTAAGCACAAAGTGTCCGAGATCACATATTACTTCGCGGGACCACAAAAACAACCAGGATACCAAAGTATCCGGTTTTTTCACCTTTTTAAACACAACTATTACAGTTTTTCCGCCAAATCAGTCAACAGCAAACCAGAAAGCCAAACTAATATCCGTTGACCTTCCCACGTAACCTAGCAGTAATCCCTGACCTTTCGTCCAGGAGATGCGCGTACTCATCCCTGAAGCAAAGATAAGACAATACGAAATGTTCTCAAACATTCCAAGACCCCAAGAATCGAAATGGCGCAGTAAATTGCTAAGCTC
>KK117648.1:346824-378275 GCA_000611955.2 Stegodyphus mimosarum
ATTAAAACTGTAACTGATTTTTTATTACACAGTCAAAAACATATTATCATTTTGAAGTCATTTTAATATGATACATCGTTATAAATTATAAAATAGCGAGGTATTCCTACTAATTTAACTATTTTTAAAGGATACAAATCACTAATATTTAATTGTATTTGCTTTGGTGAATATTTGTTACAAATGGGTTATGTTTAATATATAATATTTTTCAAAAACATGCTTAAAATACATAACGAGAAAATCAATATTTATTCAATTACTGTCGAAATACCATATCATGATTTCAGATTATTACGTGTCTTCTTAAAAAGCAGTCCTTGTAAAGGAAATGCTTATTAATTTCATCATTAGTCAGGTAAAAGAAATTCAGTCAAAAATGGTATAAGACTCTTTCTTCAATTCTTGGAAGATAATGTACCGTAATTAGTTTAGAAATGACCATATCGAGAATTATTACGAAACTTAGTATTGGAAAGAACAGAAAAAGGATGGTGAATACAATAAAATCTGTTATTTTATACTTCCAGTTTCTCTCGGTGATACAAGAATTATACTTGCAATAACGGAGAAAATAGCAAATTACTGTTATCCAAGCGCACTATTACGAAAAGCAAATATACAAAAGGGCACAGCTGAGCTCTTTCTTTCCGGAAATAACAAGTAAATTATATTCTTTCCGTTAGAAAACACAGCTGCGTTGACATACTTGTTGTATTTGCATCTTAAAGGCCTAAGATTCGTTTTCCTATGCGAAACTATAAACAAATAGATATTTATTTAAGTAAAAAATTCAGACGTAAAATTAATAAATCAAGGATGATAGAAGAAAGCCAGCGAAAATAATTCGTTATTGCGTACGCAAAGACATCCCCCCCAAAAAAAACTTTTTCTTTTTTCTGTAAAAACAAATTTTTCTGCCATTATTTTACTTTTATAACTCATACAATGTCATGAAGGAGGCTCACCAGCGGCTGAACGGTAAAAGCCGCTGAACACTGGTTGTTCTATCCGGATTTCGAATCTTTGCGAACGAGATGGATGCATGGGCGTTTTCGTGGTTTTCCCCTTTGTAACTTGGATACGAGCCAGTTTCCCTTAAAACAATCACCAAGGGGCATCCTTCCCTTTCCGTGTAGTACCTAACGGTGGATCACGTAAAATATCATGAAGCATTTTTAAGTTATACTAACTTAATTCTAAATTCAATGTATCAATAAGCCTGCTTAAGAGTACTTTCTTAAAAAATAGCACACGAATTTTGTAGGTGATGCTGGAAAGTATAATTTTTAGAGATGGCCACATGCTTCGCTACAGTCTGAGATTTAAAATGAAATTTATATGCTCCGTCCTTTGAATAAAATATTCGACATTTTCAAAGGTTTGCATCTTTTAAGTTTTGATCATATTCATGGAATCTTATGTGCTTTCCTTTTCTTATTTGAATTAGAAGAGCTATGCGAAATATATTGGAATTCTAGCTATGTTTTACATTTCAAATAATGTAAAAAGAGAATTTGAAAACTATTGAATAGGAATACAGATAAGTGCGTAGGACACATCCTAGAGCACCAATATTTCACTAGTAGTTAAAAAGATATAGTCCTCCAAAACTAGTGCTCTGCGGAAAAGTATCGAGTTTTCCCTTTTGAATTTAAAATATTTTAAGACCGTTGCAAAGCGAAGAATAAAAAATTATTTTCCCCTTCTGCTGGTTTTTATTACAAATTATACAGCTTTCTTTTTCATTTAGAAAATAACTTTATGTTATATGAAAATTGTATCGCGAAAGGAAGGTGAGTAAACTTATTAAATATTCAGTAATTTCGTTTCCTACGCCTTAATATAGCAACTATTTCTGTTCTAAAAATGCTTTAAGAAAACAGGTCGAAGCTCCTACACAAGCTAAGTATTCAAAAGAAAATTGTTAGAATAAGTCTTAAAAATCCTAAAATTTCACCTACATAAAATATGCTAAATACTCAGACAATACGCAAGATGACATGATAAGGAAGGTAAAAACGAATGATCCACGATAAGATGACTTCATTCATCTCAGTCTTTATGCTGCAAGGGGTTTATCAAATCCTAGTTTCTCATTTTATAAGGAAAATATGCTGTATAATTTTAGAAATCTAATTTTCTTAGACAAATAAGTGTAAGAAAGAAAAATAGTCACAAAGAAAATGTAGTTAAAATATTGAAAGCGTAAAATGTGAATTATCATCATTTATGAAATCTATATTACAGTTTGACAGCCGCAGTTTCGACCATTAGGGTAAACACTTGTCGCCAGTCGGACAAACTTATTGAAGAAATACGAAAAATGAACATGAATCATTGTACACTGGTTATCATAAATTAAGGAAAAATCACGATTACTGAAAACGTTACATGTAGAATTTTATGAAACTTACCTACAATATGCAACACATACTAGGGATCAAATAACATAAAAAGAGATTACCAGACAATTATGGTAGTATAGAATTTAGCGCATGTATAAAATAAACAAATCGAAGGTATCAGTTTGCTATAGGAAACGTACCTTCAATATGGAATATGATCGCTTCTAGAAGCAATACAGCACATACAGCGATGTGTGATGCTTTCAATTATGCGGCCCATCAGTTCCATAGGAAGCGAGAGCCATTGCTCTTGCAAAGCAGTTGGAAGCGCAGCAAGGGTCTGAGGGGGAGGATTGACAGCAGCTAGACGTCTCCTTAAAGCATCCCAAACGTGATCGATAGGATTCAAGCCCGGGAATCGAGTTGGCCTCTCGATGCGCATAATTGTTTCCTGTTGAAGATAATCATCTACGATACGAGCCCTGTGTGGTCTTGCGTTGTCGTCCTGTAACAAGAAAGCTTAACCTATTGCCCCGGCATATGGCGCACATAGGCATCAAGGATGTCATCTCTATAAACCTGAGCATTCACGGTTCCCCCTGGATAGACATGGAGGTCTGTGCGTCCACCCAAAGAGATGGCACCCCAAACACAACGCGTACTATCGCTTTCTAGACTAAACCTGGACTGATCCGTAAAGAGAACAGCTCTCCATTGATCAGGCGTCGAGTGGACATGTTTCGTGCCGACTGCAAACGGTCGCTCCTATGGCGGGACGTGAGCGGCACGCAAATGGCTGATCGCCTAGCATTCAGACCACCTTCGTGAAGCCTTCTACGCACAGTTGACGTTGACACCAACCTTCCAGTGGCAGCAAGGGAGGATCTAAGAAAAGTCGGAATAGTGTTTCTATTACTGCGTGCACATAATGCCAAATATCGGTCGTAGCAGTTGGCCGTCCATGGCTGAACCTCCTAGATGCCGAATCTGTGGTTTGAAATTGCCTCCAAAGTCTATGAACCACAGAAGGACTCATATTTAGCCATATGGCCAATTCTGTTTGATGTTGCCTTGCCTCTAGTCTCCCAATGGCTCTTTATCGTAGTTCTGCAGGCAAATGATGCCCGGAGGTCATTGTCACGAATTGGCTATCTCGGATTTCTGATGTCACTACCACAGTGAAATATGTGGGCTTGCTCTCAAACATGGACTTTTATGCTCCTTGCAGATGACGTATTCCGAGTGCAGCGCCACTAATTTCCATATTGCAGTTTTACTCAGCTACTCTTACTTGGCAGCATATTCACATTTTACACGGTTCGGCTTATTTTTGCTGGAGATATCGTTATTTTTGTGATTTTTCCTTAATTTTTGCTAACCAGTGTACCGAGGAATTTTTTTCCTTTCTTATTTCTTCCCTGTTTATTTTCGTAGCTTTCAAACAGCGTGGAATTACGGCAAAAAATTCTTCTTATTAATCTATCTGGAATATCATTATCATCTGAAATTAACTACTTCATTACATTATGCTTAACTCTGCGCATTTATTTATTTGTTCATTAAATGTTTAAATAACAGTGTTTCTAAAATTTAATTTTGCTATATATGCATAATTTAGTGATAAATTGTAATAAATCATTGTTTTTTATACAACAATTTCTGTTTTAATTACATAATTGTTGCATTTTATTATAAGATTTTCATTATATTATAGGTACAACGATTCCCAATAGCATTATTGTAAAGGATAATAATTTTAAGATAGTACATAATTATTATAATTATATTTTAATTAGCATTTAATATATATAATTTCGACCTTTGAGCTTAAATGTGTACATCTCGAAAAAAGAAATTTCTTAATAATATGATTATTACTTAATTAATTATGACAATTGCACTATAAAAATATTAACGATATTTCTTTTTCATTTTTATGCCAAATTCTCTATGCATAATCGTTCATAAAAATCTAAATCATAAATATCATATCTGCTTAAAAACACAAAATGTATTTAAAAAAATATTCAGTAAGCCTTCAGATTTTATATTACACCCAAAGGGACATTATTTTCGCGGGAGAATTAAAACAGGATTTGAAAAGTGATACAGACATTAAAAGTCATTCGACGCAAAATACCATTAGACATTGTAAAGTCTTTGCTTTGCTACGCTACCAGCATAATACCGGTAAGAAATGTAAAGCAACCTCGTACAATATCCGTCCTTGAAGATGCACTCGTTTTTAGTGTTAATAGAAAGCTTTGAAATTTTTGAGTTTGTTGAGTACACGAACAAATTTAATAAGATAGTAAACATGGAAATTACTAAACGAAATAAAACAGAGCAGAGCGCTGTATTTACAATAGCATAAATTTTTTAACTTAGTATATACTAAGCTAGAGAGTGTGTTGATAAATGAAAATGCTAACGCAGAAGAAATTGGAATGTGTTTACATTTGCTTAAGCAAAAAACGGACTCATTAGAGTTAACACACAATAATTATTTGGATGCTTTAACAGATGAAACAGAATTGAAAACTGAATTTAATATTGTAGAAGAATATAGAGAAAAGGCTTTGAGAATGGAATTAAAGTCTAAACGAGTGTCATGGAATATTAACAGCAAACAACGTAATAGCGAAGGTACTAATTCTGGCAATAATTCTCAATTGGCTGTGTGTGAGAATCTATATAAAGCAATTTCCCCACGACTACCTGAACTTGAACTGTCTATGAACTTGTCTATGTCTTGAACTTGAACTATTTGGCGGTGAATTAAGAGACTGGTTAACCTTCTGGAATCAGTTTAAAAACATACACGAAAATAAAAATTGTGATAAATTTCATAACTTAGTTCAGTCGACAAAAATTAAGTCAGAAGCTAGAGAGCTTATTGAATCTTTTCCATTACTAATGAAAACTACCCTTTGGCGATAAAAAGCTTAACTGAAAGATATTGGCGAAAAGAACAATTGATTGATTTTTATGTACGAGAATTGTTTAAACTCGTTTGAAATAACGCTACTACAAAAAAAAAAGTAGTTTAGGTATAACTGCGGATCAGTGCGGCATAGTATTATATCCGTCAGTCGAGAGTTCGTTACCGACCCATATACTGCGATCATTTGAAAGGCTAATAAAAAATATTGAGTCTGAACAGAGTAAATCGACACTTAATGCTATAGTTTAGTTTCTAAAGAGCGAAGTGCAATCAGAAGAAAAAATAAAATTAAGTTGGTCAGACATATTTCCCTATGAGCGCGAAAGCAAGAACTTGGCAAAGAGCGGACGCTCGCTTCCTTCTGCTAATGAATTATTCATTCGTGATTCAAACGAAGCATGTCGTGATTCAACGATGTATTTTGTTTCAAGAATCATGCAACTCGCTCATGTAAAAAGGCGTTTTTTATCCCATTAGAAAATAGGATAGCAATAATAATTATCTAAGGGACATACAGCTTCTAGATGTCGATCCCAAATAACGTGTCCATTGTGTTCTAAAAGACATTTAAAGTTCATGTGCCCAAATATTGGATGTAATAAGTCTGATTTACCCAAACAAGATGTAAATGACAAAAATATTAATGAAAAAAGAGTTGACTCTTTACATTCTCGTGCAACGAATGAAGTTATATTACAAACTCTTGTCGTAAATGTACATGGCATCAAGGAAGACCGTAGAGCTAGGGCTATCATCGATATTGGATAGCAAAAATCGTATATTTTGAAATCTACTGCTAAAGAATTGGATTTGAATTTGCAGAGGGAAGAAGAATTTTGACATTCCTTATTTGGGGAAAGAAAACAAAAATGTATAAACACAAGAGTTACAAAGTATATTTGAATAGTCTTGATGGTAACTATATTTGTAAATTAGACGCTTTGGATCATGATGTCATTTGTAATGACATTTCTAGAGTAAAAATATGGTTCTTGGATATAGGAATTAAAAACTAAAAATATATTCTTAACTGTTATTCAAGAAAACGCAGGTCCCATTGAGGTACTTTTGGGTGCAGACGTTGGCGGTAAATTAATTACTGGTCGACGAGAAGAATTAAAGACAGACTTAGTAGCATTAGAAACTAAGTTAGGTTGGACTTTGCTGAGTAAAGTACCCCGATATACCGACAAAAAAGATGCAAGTATTAATATTGTAACCATGTTATCTCAAGAAGAACGGGTTAAGGTGCAACTGGAAGCTGACAAAAAGAGCCTTGATATGAAAACAAATGCTTACGAATTTTCACGAAAACATAAAGAGGAAGAATTGGAAGAGATCCAAAAAGGAAAGCTCTCTTGTGAAGCAAAAAAAGCAAGCTCTCATTTCAGAAAACTCAGAGTTAGAAAACGTCATGGAAAGTTCTGCAAGACAAAAGCAATTCTTTGACTGAAGAAATGAAAACTATTCAATTACAATTATAAGGCAGCAATAATCTAGTGAAAGAAAAAGAAAATGCTTACCATAATATCAGAAAAGAACTGGAAATGCTCTCAAAATCACATGGATTATTAGAAGCCAAAGTATAACAACTGGAAGATGCTGATGCTGTAACTAAAGCTGAGAATGTTCATCTAGAAGCCAAAGTTCATGACTATTTTTTGAAAGAAGACAAACTCAAAGAGAAAATCGAAATTCTGGAAAAGGAGAAGAAGGAATTTCTGATGAAAATTGCTGTTGAATCTGATAATGTGCAAGTACTGGAGTCAAAGATTAAAGAACTTACTTTAACTCTGAATGAAGTTGAAGGTAATTGATTTTCAAAGCTGCTCAAGAGATTCTTATGAGAACGAAGTCAGAAAATTAGTAGATGATGTAACTGTGGCAGAAAACAAAACTCTAGCAGCCAAAATCGAAGAATATTCTTTGAGTGGAGCCATGTTAAAGGAGAAAATTGAACTTCTGGAGAAAGACAAGAAATAAGTTCTAAACGAAGCTGCTGCTAAAGCTGGTAAAGTTCTAACTTTGGAACTGACACCACTACGAGCAAGTCGTTTATGAAACTCAGAAGGTTCCGGAAGTGGTAGCTGAATATCCTGAGCTTAATACTGACTCTAATGAAACTGTTCCCGTGTATCGTTCAGGACAAACTATAAAACCAGTTAAAAGATTGGATTTAAAAACTTCTAAACAAACTTTTGAATTTTCTATATTTGAACTCTAAAATAGGGATTTCAATTTGCATTCCAATATTTTGAAATATTTCTATTGTTATTTGTATGTTTTTATTATCTCAAATTGTAGGCATTATCATTATGTTACTGTTTTTGAGTTTGTATCCCCAAACTCAAGGTGGGGAGAATGTTGCGTCACGATTAAACTCCATGAGAGGTAAGTTTCTCTGTTCGCGAGTGGCAACAAATGTAAGAGACCGAGAAGCTGAAACGGTTGCTTTTTTTAATATGAAAAAAGAAGGAAAAGTGTTTGATGTGTTTGTGCTGTACTGTTTTCTTTGATTTAAATATATATTATTAATGTTTTCTTCAGCGTTGTTATCTATGAACAATACTCCCTACATTCATTTTCGCAATCAATCCTAACAGGAACTACAGCTCCTCATTGGCCCATAATATGCGCATTTTCCGCCTGCTTATCTTCATCATATTTGATGAGAAAAAAATAGCAAAGTAGATACGCTGTTCCTAGTCCCCAATTTGTAACATCGGAAAGTGCGGGAATCGTTAATGGAAAATCTGCAGAAAAGAACGCACAAGCTTGACGACTGTAGTTTTAAGTACATCCAAAGTTCAGGCAATACTTTTTGCTGTATACAATTGGACTTGCAGTAATCGTATCATGCATTTTCGCATCAACTTTAGAAGGAACACATGGTCATCCAGATCGCCATCAGGGTGCACGTTTCACGGAGCATGGTCATCGGCTTATGATTTCGCCGATAAACTAGCACTGCTTCGGCAGCATTTTCCCTTTTCAGATAAAAGAGCTTCATTAACTCACTTTGTTGTTTTCTGTAAGTGTCATCTTGTTAGCACCTTCAGATACCTAATTGAAGAAACTATCTTACATTCGAACACCTAATTGGAGAAAAATTCTTATTAAATGTGTTTCAGAAAGAGTGCTTTGGCGCATGATGTTCTGTGACTGGTCCATCCCTGTAAAATATGCAAAGTGCTTCAGTGCACCTCTAATCTGTGTTGTCACTGGTCTTTTACAATGCTCTTTTTTGAAAATGTTTCACCCTGCCAATTTTTGTCATACGTGTATGGTTCTAATCTTCAAATACCAATATCTGAAATTTCATTTCGACTGGTTGAGTGGATAAGCCACCAAAGGTTCACACACTAGGGAAGATTTTTATGACCATCTTGTATTTTTTTCAGTTTGGCTTCAACAGAATGAAAATTAGATTAGTTTAAAAGCGGACTTTTCTTGAGCATCGTTATGTTATGTTACGTTATGTTATGTTTAGATATACGGTTTTTAATTTATCTCTGATGCGCTTCACATATGACCACTCCTCAGAAACTTACCATTCAACAAAACATATATTTTAATTTTCTTCAGAATTTACTCAGTCTGTAATTATTGAAGAGCCTGAGTAACTTAAGAGTAATAAACACGTGTCTTACTAATTTGAAATTCTATTTCATTTTTAATAGTATATTTATTTAATTGATTTGAATTAAAATACTGTAAAATTTAATATTGTATTTTTGAAATCATCATATTTCTTTTGCACTAATACTTAAATGCAATGATAATAATAATAAGATTAATAGATTATAATTAATAATAATAAGATCAAGTAATTTTCACGTGTTTGCTAATTTGACATTTTACTGGATCTTTAAATAACAGTGTAGGAAACTATAGGTGCCATAGCTATAATTAAAAGTTTTCAAGTAGGTAAATACTTTTCACTTTGAATCAAAAGTTATGCGGAAAACATGTAATTTAATGTTTCAAACTCAACCAGTTGCCTCGAAGGCATACCTTCTCTGATATCCACTGACTTGAGAGTGTACAATAAGTATAAAAATAATATTGGATTTTTCGGAGGAAACGCGTTGAAAATTTCAGAAAATGATAACTTGATTGTAATGGCTTCTTGAGATAATTAGATTCAGGGAAACGTTGTCAAAATTTGTCCGTGAGGAATGACTTCGAAATATTACGAGCTACTAATTAACGCTGTCTTTTCCCAGCAGGCGAATTTCTGCCCATTTCATCTTTCCCATTAAAGATTCTTGAACTGGAAAAGATCGTTCAGAAGTTATTTTCGTCCTCAATGAATATCAGATAAGATTTAGTTTTCGTCTTTCTTCTATTTCGGAAGTTTTTTTCATAACAATATTGTATGAATTAGACATTTAGCATTAAAATTGCAAGTGAAATTATTATTCAGGAACATTATCAAAAGCGTTTGATAATTTCCTTCTAAAGTATCATTATAATTTAACTGTTTGAAAAATTATGATTGAATCATAAAATTAAAGACCTAAAACATTATAATAAAACATCACATGAAATAAACATAAAGATGTGGTAAAATTTACTATGTGAAATAAGCTCCGCCTTTCATAATATTTTTATTTAAAGTAGTGTATTCAATACTAAAATCAAAAACAATGCTAAGCTATTTCAGATAACAAATTTTTACTTAAATTTAATTTAACAAATTCTTACTTAACAAAGAGTTGAGGCACTGCCTATATTCAAACTCAAATGCGTTGAAACTAGATTCGTTAATAGAACATTAAGTCAGATTAATTAATTAATGCAAAACTCTTGTGTGCTTTCTGCCTTGTAAACTGGCTTGCGTTCAAGAGAAAATACCACGAAAATTCCATGCGATCAATCCGTTAAGAAGGATTTGAACATGATTTCAATGAACAATACGCAGAGGTCTTATTACCTGGCTCATGTTCAGCTCCCGAGTAGTGTTGAAACAAGCCCGCAAGGAAAATCGTGATTATTCAGACTTTTTCATGTGTAATTACTTTTGAGTCCTTTATTCATGTATAAGCTTTAATGTGGAATGAATTTCGTATTTAATTTTGAAATTTATGAAGCACATTCTTAGAGTTCCACAGAGCCAGAGATTAATGACACAATCAAATAGGTTACGCATTAAAGGCTTATAGGTTACGCATTAAAGTCTAGGTGTTGTGCTCAAAATCATCAAGAAAAAATATGTTGTACAAAAATAATTAAACTATTTTAGGGATAATATTAAGCACTTCATATATTCCTGCATTTTCCCTGTCTATGGAAATAAGTAAAACCTAAAAAGAATACATTCAGTGAATAGATATTTTTCATAACACTCTAACCGAATAATAAAAATAATGCTTACCACATATTTATTCTAAAAAGCAAATATGTTCTCTGGTGATAAGAATGCAAATGTTTGAGGAAGCGTTTTCATTATTTGCCATAAAAGATTTCAGTTTAGTGCCTTAAAAGAAGTTAACAAAATGCGTTAACTAATAACATAATTTTAACTCAGCTGAAGCTTTATGCAATTTCGTTCCAAGAAAATTACAGTATCAACAATTTTTTTTAAGTATACTGCTTTAGAAAGTTACTTCCCGTTAAGTATTAAGCTATTAATAACATGATAAAATAATGCTTAATTATACAGAACCAATTAATCGTCCTTTACTTGGCTACTCCGTTTACACTAAAAGCACTGCAGTCCAAAAACATAGTCATTATTATAATTAGATCTGTTGTATAAGCAGTCTTAAATATTGCAATATAAATACGTTTACAAGAGAGCTACGTAACGTAGATATACATGGTCTGTTAGAAAAATGAATGCTACTTTAATGAAAGAAAATTCTTTATTGTATTTTAGTACCGAACTTAATAATAGGTTAATTTAATCTCATTAGTTGACGAAGGTTCCTGGGCAACGTCCTACCCTGTGTGTAGCATGTGACAGATTTTGAGCATAACTTTTCATAAGCATAGCATAATTATTAATGCAATCATACATACTGTTACGAAATGCCCAGCCGCGGTAAGATAGCTTCCCCGCAAAGCGTATTTAGGGTTACCAGGAAATGGCAAGGAAGGGCAGGGCTGCCAGATTTGGCGCGAAATCAGCCATTTGGCGATATTTGCCGACAAAATTGGCGGTATGCCATAGCCAGAGCGAGAACATTCTAGAATGAATTTTTACCGGTTTTCCCTAAAATGTTCTCGAAGACAAGTTAAAAGTTATAAATACCCTGTCTGTACGCGGAGTAGCAGTTTATAGTGAAGTGTACCTTGAGTGTGCTGAGTTCGAAGATTAGCTGGAGAGCGATCGATCGAGTCGGAAGCTGTACTTTAGTGCTTTGCCGTGAAGCTGTCTTCGCCGTTATAGTCTGATAACCTGAAGGCTATGTTGCTAATTGTTTCATTGTGTTTGTCATAGTTTTTGACGACTGTAAACGTGATTTTGGAAGTGTCCTGAGTAATACTGAAGAATAAACTGTATTTCGATTCATCGTTAAGTGTTGTCGTCAGTCACTGCAAATCCACTAACCCGTAGAATGCAACAATACTACAGATAAGATTAGAATTAAAAGTTTTTCTAAACATTCACCAGGACAGTTATTTATAACTATCATATTGGTGGCCATAAGCGTTAAGACACACAGCAAAACGGCGACCGTTTGTTTGAAAATGTTTCAATGTATCCACGGAGACTGCTGCACATGTCACAGTAATGTTTTGACTGAGAACCTCCAGTATAACAGGTTTTCTACGCTAAGTCCTTCAAGATCCCGCAAGACCATTTTAATTTTTCTATCATGCATTATATGCACATACTACCATGAGAAAACAGACATGTTTTGAGCAAACAACAATACTACGTACTGTAATGAATTTCCAAAACCAATATGCAAATACCATCTATTGGCATTTTTACCTCCTTTTATGAAGTGTAGGGAGTATTGTAATCTCGAAAAATTTCGAATATCATAATTCAAAGGAATAATCCATTTCGAATGCTTCCGAATCCATTTGGATGAATGTTTTTGTGTAACTTTATTTGGATTTTTTTCGTTTTTTTTCCAAAACGGACAAAAGCGAAAAAAGAAGGCACTCTAAAACAGATTTAAAATGATTCAAAAGGGATTTTTCGTGACGTCTCTACTTACGTATGTATGTATATATCGAATAACGATTAGCTAAAAACGATTAACTGTAGAACGTTAAAATTTTATATATGAGACTGCTATAACATTTTGCACCTGCTCTTGTTGTGCACTTCGTTTCAGTTTCAAGTACCTTTTTGTTTCTATCGCAATGTTTGGGAAAATGGTTAGTGCAATTTAGTCACTTGCAAAATTATAATTTGATCACGTTGAAAAAAACATTAGCAGAAAAGGAAGACGTTGAAAACAGCTTCAAGATTTGAATGAAGCTGTTTTGATAAACGTTATGTGATAACGATTTATTTGACAAAACATTATTATACTTAATTTTTATAAAAGTAAAAATTGAACAATCAGCCGAGAATAATATCGAAATTGATGCAAAAAGATCGAAATACTTTCCAATTTGCGAAATAATCGTACTCAGTTCGAATTCTGAAAAAACCGAATTACGTTCGTGTAAACGGGAAAAAGGAAGCAATAAATAATTTAATAATAAGGAAGCAAAAAAACTAAGTAAGGTGTGCTTGCGTTACAACTAGTAATCAAAATTATAAACTAAAATAAAATAATATGAGTCGACATTAGTTCGGCCGGAAAATATCGTGTTCCTGCATTATTGCACAATATTCAATCATTAGATGAAGGGAAAAAAAAGCATACTCTGCAGATAAATGTAAAGGAATGTATATATTTTCAAAAAATGTTGTTTTCTCGAATATATTATTTTTTTTATTTTTTATTTTTATTTATTTATTTATTTTGCTTTAGAAAATGCTGACAAAATACGAATTTTTAAGTTATTTACTTAAAATGAAAGAAATTCGCAATTATTTGTACATAATAATTTAATAAATATGCAGCAAAATAAATAGTTGCAAATAAATCAACGGGAAATGCAGATATTATACAAGTCTTCATTAACACACAGAAATATTGCAATTTGCCGATATCATACACAGAGTAAACTCTGAAACGCAATTCAGTTAACCTTCATCTAGCCATATCCTTTCTGAATTCGTTCAGAACTGAGTAACAAAATAAATGACTTCTGTCCGAGGTGTGTTTATATGGTCTTGCACTGGCTTTTGGAGAAAAGTTTCGTAAAAATTCGCTCTTAGAACTTCAAACGTTCTAGGAAGTTGCGAACTAATGTAAAATTACCAAATCTTGCTAATTTGAAGACAAAGCTCTCGCCAAGGCCTTTTAAGAAGGTTATCCTGACTGGCCGTTATGTATGGTCTACCTGAGTTATTTCCAGTATTTGAATTTCCAATGATATCTAAATTTTTATTTCCAGTGTTGGATTCAGAATCACAAAATTAAAAATTTTACACATGAAATCAGCACTTATATACAAAGTACGTGGACAACAAATTCAAATACTCAAAAAATATACCATAAATGCAAATATTAAACAAGTAAATAAATAAAAAAATTCATCATAATAAAACAATAAACTAAAGCAACAATACAATGGAATGGATATAAAATGGATTATAAGTATAAATATTTACAGAAATTTTACTTAATTATTAAATACTTACTTAATTATTAAATTTACTTATTAAATATTTACAGAAATTTTACTGTTAAAGCTGTTAACTTGTTCCGGACTAGTATTGTTATAGAGCAGTCAGGCTTTAGGGATGTTTGTTTGGATGTTGTGAGGGGAAGGGCGAGGAATTTTGGAGTAGCAGATATAGGTAAACAATAAGATTGCAAATACAAACCACTTGTATTAAAGAAAAAATACTTCCTGTCATGTTTATGAGTCTAGTTGTTTCAGAGCAATAATAAAAAAGCGGAATTTAGTTTCTTCATGTGATGGAAAGGGCATTGGTCTGAATGAAAATACTTGCGCGCAATTCTCGTAAAAGCTAGAAATTAAAAAAAAGAACTCTAAAATGTACAGAATAAACAAATTTATTGTAAGAGATTAGAAATATGTGGTATCTTTGAAAAGAAAATACTGTCTCTTTGAACATGGTGTCATTTTGTTGTTTGAATAGCCCTTAAATTCATAAACAAATAAATGCAAATGAACTGCGTATTATTTTTTAAGAATCACTTCAGTCTGATGATATGCTAAAGTAGAATTAAAAAACATACGTTAGTTTTTTTTCGCGTAGCAAAGAGGGAAGGTGCAGTGCATAACTGTAATTGTCCCAGACTTCTAACTGGCTCAAAAAATGCTGTAATATAATTTCCGATAAATGTAAGTTCATGTGAGGCGTGATTGCGTTGGAAGTCAGTTTTAATTAACAATTAAGTCAAGAGTTAATTAAGGAAAAATAGTGTAGAAAAAAGGGACAGGGAACGAAAAAAGATATGCGAAAAGAAGGAAAAAAACTAAGTAAGGTGTGCTTGAAAAGAATTAGGGCAATATGCAGAAGAAATAAAAAAGGAAATGCAAATGATAAATGGCATAGAAAGTTGCATAATGAATGAAGAACACAAATAAGAATAGTGGTGCGATGACCCGTAAAATAGTGCAAAATGGAGGAAAATTTACTGAAGATGTGTGTGTCCCATTTGTGATGATCAAGTGAATTATTTACATTGTTATTTAGTGTGTGTTCGAGATTTTTTCAGATAGTTAAATATCGTGATCGTTTTTGCACAAAATGCTTTAGAAAACAGCTTCAGGAGGTGGTTGAGAACGATACCCTTAATCCAGATGATGGTCTTCACTTAAGTTTCAAGGACATTTTTCATCACTGGATTTTCATGACAGATCATGTCGTTGAAAAAAAAATAGTGGTACCTCGTAAGCGCGGAATCTCTTGTTTCATCACTGCAAAACGTTTTATTTCCTAACATAGCAACGGCACAATCAGAACCAATATTTGTATATCCAAATCAGATATCGCATAAAAGAAGATAGAACATACAGAACCAATAATTTGTATAACAAAATCATACTTCGCATAGAAGTCCTTCACATATCGGAAGACGTCTTTTCCTTTTGTGGTTGTTTTCATGACTTCCAGAAAAGGAAATCTTCCATTACGGCAACATCATAGTTATACCTCACGACTTCAAACAGTCGTCTGCAATTTTCAGCATCAGTTCTTTCGTTCAAACGGAGAAAGCTATTTTAAGAGACTAGCTCTATTATCAGCGAAACCTTGATCCAAAGTATCTGAAATCATTACTGACAATAACATTATTTGATAAAGCCACTATTTTAATATAAATTTTTGAACCGTAAAAATAGCAATAATGGGTGTTATGCGTGGTAGGATGGCGAGGGCTAGCGAACTTTTCATGCATTCATTTAAGCAGTTTATTTTTTATTTACACGACTTATATCTACAGGAATATTACAAAGATTAAATAAATATAGTTTAAAGAAACAACCATAGGTGTAAACCTTTCTGACTGAAGTGTTATTTTAACACTCAGAACAAATACACCATCCACACCAGCTGAAAGCCAAACTGGTATGAACATTCTACAGATCTACTTCGCCTTGCTCTCTTCAGTAGCTTTCTTCTTCCTTACCTCTCTTTACCTCGCCTTGCTTGACTTGTTGAATTCCATTTCCTTCTTCGCTTGCGAAGTGGAGACTGATTGGTTAGCCGCAGAGAAATACATGGCAGATGTTTGCGAGTGTAAACAGTACAATGGAAAAATAATGGTTCCATAAATTTCTTTGCATTTCAGGATTCCGCATAAAAAATATGAGCTAACATTCGTATAGGAGAATTATAAGCGATTTTGGGCTCTAGAAGAGAGGACATAACTTCAATATCCTTGAAGATAAGTGCTCGACTTAGAAAATCAGATAACTAGGAAAGGTTCTACTAATGTTGAAAAGATTTCTTCGATAGAAAGCATATACATTAACATGAAAAGTCAAATATATCAATTATGTCCCAACTTCATTTTGTCGATTTTCAGTTATCGAAGTCTGAGTAATATAATTCTGTATTATAATTAAAATGTAAATAGATTTGCGAAGCTTTTGTTTTTCAGTATACCTTGTGGTAATTAAAAATATTCTTTATAAAAAATTTGAATATTCTTTTAAGAATATACATTTTTCAGGGTGTCGATCGTAGTACAAGTCACAACTTATATTGCCTTATACTGAATGCTGATTATTATAAGATCTTTGCAGTTGTTTAATCCAGTTTAGTGAAAGAGGTCCCAAAAATCTGTACAAAAAATTGAATCTTTTTTTGGTACAGCGAATAGATTTGCTATTAAATCCTGCAAGAAAGTGGAATATTCATGGTTCGATCCCTGGTAAGAACGAAGTTAATTTCTGGTCTAGGTCTCTTCTGAAAAAGTCTAACAGTTTCTATAAATGTAAGTTATAAACAAAAACTGTAATTGATACTTAAATATAGAATAACTGAAAACGTCTTTTAGCGACCTTGTCTAAAATCGGTGCAAATTATAAATAAGAGCGTTGATATCAATTCATTTAGTTTAGCTCAATCACGTGCTGTAATTAATTTAATAGAAATCCTCTAGCATAATTATCGTTAAACAGTCGTACTCATTTCTTCCAAGAACCATTCGTAAAATGTTCATCTCTTTTTATCTGCTGGAAAATCAGATAAAGCTATTGTCTATATTCTGTGATGAAATTACATTCATTAAGTATTCATAGTTCTCGACTTCTACCATAATGATAGTTTAATAATTGAAGCCATAGAAATGAAAAGCACAAAGCAATAATAATGAGCATTTTATTGATCTTAGACTACAGTTAGCCTACATTAATTCCCTTTTGTTGAATGCTACGTTAATTCATATAGTTCCCGGCATGTTTTCCTATTTCATTTGGCAGCAATTAGAAAAAGCTACGGCAAGTCTGTGCTTTAAGATTATGTTTGTTTGCTTTTATCTCAAGCGATAATACGTATTGTGTGTGTTGGGTTGTATTGTGACTTATCTCATTTGCTTGAAAATTTTGCTTAACTACGCAAAATCACACATATTTTATGAGAATATTCATCGGCTGAAGTCTGCAGGTGCCTTTTCCAAATTGAAAACTTTCAGCTTTTGATTTACAAAAATTTCAATAAAAACGTTTAATCTAGCATTTGTTGGAGTATTTTTCCACTTTAAATTTTCAATGTTCTTTACACATGAAGGTCAAAAATAAGAAAAACCAACTTTAAATCATATCCCTATAATAAATACAGCAAGGGTGTAAAATTGGGTGATAAACAACATAAAACAACATTATTTAGTTAAACCAGTGTGTTCTAATATAACAGTAAATACCACAAGATAATACTCCAACAGTATAGTACAACAAGCGTTGTTACAATCATAAACCCGTTCATGTTTTAAATTAATTTATTGGGTCCAGTGTTCTAAATTATAAGTGAAAACATACAAGTTAAGTTAAATTAAATTTTCATTTATTAGAGATTAACAAAACTAGCAACAATATAACAATATATGGTGGTGGTGGTACAAGAGCCGAAGTGAGAAAACATTTAAAACATACCGACCGGGGTACCCCGTGTGAAAATCACAATTTCTTGTCCATTGTCTTGTAGTCGACCATTACATAGTAACCCTTACCGAGGGCAGGCGTATACTTTATTTCAGCTATGAAAAATCTAGTAGGCAAAAAGAAAAAAAAAAGTTAGTAGTCGAGTATTTTAGAGCCATCCGCCCCTTTACAATCTGGGCTCCCTCCTTCCTGCGACGACGACCATCGGTGGTTCTCTCTTAGCAAATTTAGCCATCGTTCCACACTTCCGCAGACAGAGTACTCGAGACAGAACAACTGCTTTCTCATCTGGCGAAAAACTTCAAGAGAACCCCCTCTCGTAGATCGCTGCAGGCCCTTTTTTTTCTCCTCGCCAGCCCCTCGTTTGGCGATCCGAGACGGTCCAAAACCCGCCAGGTGCACGGCAGTCCTAGAAGCGGAATCTAAGCAGAAAGGTGAAGGCAAGAGGGTTGGTAAGACGGAAGTTGGCGAATAATTGCTGTTTTTCATAAGTTACAAGCGACCCACCAGGGTCAGCAACCTGACATGGCAGGAGCTAGCCTCGCTCAGGGTCCCATTTTAACATGGTGAACACCTGTCAGAATGCGAATCACCGAGACCCCTCAACCTTGGCGTGGCGTAGCTGCATACAAAACAAGCTAATTCAGCAGGGTGCAGATTCGCACTTGGTGAAAGATATTTTTCAGACCACTGTCTGGCAGAGATAATATTCAAGGAAATTCCTTTCCAAGTAAAAGTCAAAACAAGTCAATAAATCTTCGATTCCCAAACGCAACGTAAAAGTTTTTTTGAAAAAGAATTAAGGATTTGTTTTAAAATACTAAATTAATAAAAGACCGAAGAAAATTTCTTCAATTGAAATATATAAATTACATAGAAAAAAAAATTTATGTTTTCTACAACACCAAAAACGACTTTACCACCAGAGTCAGAAAATATGAATTCAAGCTTTACCAGAAAGAGGGGTACGTTAACAAAACCAATTAAACTTTAAACACCAACTTGTGTAAGGGAAATAACTTTAAAAATTAAAAAAAAATGACCTTAAGGGTCGACCTAACCAGAAGTTAAACACAAAACAAAACTAGTTAAGATTAAGCGATTAAGCGTTAACCAAACAAAAAAAATTAAATGGTTAACCAAACTACCCTAAGGAAAAAGAGAAAAAATATTTACTCAAGCAACTTAAATTCAGAGTTAACCAAAACTGCCAAAATTAAATAACAACAATTACTTTTCAACAAGGCAAAAAAAAATTAAGATCAACTAAAAATAAAAAAATTAATAACTTTTAAGTCTGATAACAGAATTAAGATAAATCATTACAATTAAGGTATTTTAATTCAGTAACTGAAGTATAGCCAAGTATGTATTACATAACACATTTAAATTATTGAAAAATTACGAATTAAATAGTCGCACAAATAGAAAAATTGGAATACCAATTTCCAAACTCAGCGTGACTGGCTGCAACACCAGAAACAAAAAAGAACTACTTTTGGCGTCTTTTTAGCAATGATTTATGATACAATACCAGCTGCTCAAAGGTTTCTTTTTTACCTTCATTGAAGTCGCAGTTTTTCAATCTGTCTTGGACTTTTTGATTTAATTATTGAACAACACATTTCTTGCACTAAACACATAAAATATAAAAGTAAAATCAAACAATTTACGAACAGCATATTTTCAACATATCTATAGAGTGTCCGCACTTTAAATTTTTCTTTCTCAGTTCATTATGTCGAAGTTCAGTTTATTAACAGGATAATTTCCGCAGCTTTGTTTATCTTTTTAACTTTATTACTCAAACCAAGTTTCTTCAACTTTACGCCACACAAAATTTAACAAAAGAATCAGAAAACTTTTCAAATCAGTATATATTTAGAAATCTTGAGGCAATGTTTTAAGTGTTGTCATTATTTTTTCCCACTTTATCATATTAATGTTTTATAAGTAAGATGACTTATACAACTTTTTTTGGCATTTTATTATTAACTTTTTAATTTTTTAGCCTTATTTATTTTTAAAAATCACTTTCTTCACGCTTACGCACATAAAATTCAAAAACAAAACCATAAAATATTCGAAAATAACATGCATTTAAAATTTTCGATAGAGTGTTAAATGTTGCTATATACCTTTCTTTATTTTCACTATATTATTTCTTTAAAACTATTACAGGCGATAACGTTTGCTGGCAATATCCTTCGTTTATGTTGTCTACATTTTTTCAATATATGCTATATTATTTCCTTAAAAGTAATCGATGGGGATAGCGTTTAGTGGCATCATCCTTTTCTTTGAAAAGTGATTCAGACAAAAAAGTGATTATCGAGACTAATAGTACATATTATGTTAATAATTTTTTATGCTTAAAATACATAAGCTGAATCGAATCGGCAAGTAGAAGTAAACTATAATTTTACTTGTATATATGTTAAGGTACCGACAATTATGAGTCAGAGAAGGAAGTACAGTGTATGAATTAAATTTATTTTAATGTACAGAGTTTAGTCTATAGCTTATATACATAAATATTCCATAGTGTAAAATATATGAAAAGTTAGTGACAACGTATTTTTCCTCCAAGATTAATTATGTGCATTTCTCACTGCGAAAAACTAGTTTTATCAGTAAACTGCCGCAAAGTATTGAAATGCATGTAGACAGCCTCATTTTAATTACATCACACGCTTGATTTTTTTAAAGAAGTTTGAAAGTACATTATTCTAATATCTCTAATGTTAAGGTTTTACATTAGAAGCTGGATTGTAAAAGATCTAATTAAGATAAGCCTGTAGAGGAGCCAAAACATCATTCAATCCTTAAAAAGAGTGTGCAAAAAGTTTAATTAGTTTCTTTGAGCAACATTTAGCTCTGAAACCATGAAAAAAATGTAGATGCTTAATGTCTTCAAATTTTAATTCCTGCTTAGTTAATTAAAATAATTTGTTAAAAGTCAGTTTCCAAATAACAAGTCTAAGGACAAATATTAGAAAATAACATATTTCAAAGGATTTCTTTTATACGTTTTTCAAAATATATTTATTACACTTTTGCAGTTTACTAATTAATGCAGATATGGCTAACTCGTTACTAATATTAACTTTGATGCTTTCTTAAGTATGCTTTATCAAATATAAGCGATAAAAAATCTGATGTAGACACTGCAGGTTTTCCTTAACGATTGCGAAAATAAAGACTGGATATGGAATTTAAAGCCGCGTAAGGGAGGAGGAGAAACTTTACACACACACACACACACACATATATATGTATATATATATATATAATGCATGTGTGTGTGTGTGATCCGATGCTAATAAAAAAGGGAGGCGAACAAGTAGATGTTATAGCAATCCCATATACAAAATTTAAACATTCTACGGCTAACTGGTTTTGAGTTATGCGAGATACGTATATAAAGAGCCTCTCAGATGGTGTGTTGGTCGCAGTCTTCCTCACCTGGTGACGATGAACGTGAGCTTGTTCTGATGTTACCTGTCAGGCAAGTGAGGTGAATCACAACAACATACATGTATACGTTCGTACAAACCTCACGAAACAAATCCCTTTTTAATCCAATTTAAATACATTTTACAATTCTTTTTGAAAAAATGCCTTGTTATGTTCGTACGCACAGACTTTAAGCAAAAAATCGTCCAAATTGATTCGGGAACCGTCAAATGGATATTTCTTTTGAAATATGACTTTTTTTCGCTATTACATTACTTTCTTGACTTCGTGCAAGGAAGTAAAAATTATATTATACTTTATATTTTCATGAGGAATTTTATTGAACAGTATATTACTGTCTGAATTTAATATATAACACCTATGAATATAAAAAGTGAATACAAAGAACCAGATAGTCATGAAGCTCATGGGAAACCCCATACGCGTGCATAGTAGTGTGCAAAATATAAGTAGACATTTTTATTGAAACCATAAAATAAAAGTAAAAATTCTTCCTACTTTAATACTTTCCCTTAAAATATGATACCCGAAATTTTTCAAGATTACTGTACTTTTTTTTGTCCAAGTAACTAAAAAACGAAACTGTTAAAGGTGAATAATATGAAGTCAATTACAATTCTTAGGAATGGTACTTTGGGGCGTGGCATTAAAACCAAAAACTTTTAGATATACTTAAAATTCTACCTATTCCCCTTCCTTCACTCCACATCCCATAAAGATAACAGGTCAAGTATTATGTTTAACCTCTTTTTATCCTCTAAGGAGGTGCACCACGGCCAAGCGACAAGAGGATTGGACCAATATTTAAACATACGTTGGTGATTAACATAGAATGAATTGAGATATTGTGCTACATGTTAACAGTATATAAGAAACTTAAATCATGAACTCTAAAAATTATAGAGTTATTGACTCCAATTTCATAGAAACACATAATCTATGTATTATAGGAAATTTAGAGAATATACTCAGATATCAGTATAATAATTTTCCGAGACATTTTTAGGATAATTATTAGTTGATGATTCAGACAAAGTGAAAAAATACGTTTTCTGAGTAGACATGATTATGCTGATGAACTGAGAGTATGAATAAATAAGAAACGCAAAAAAATATTAAAAAGATAATGATTATAAAAGACTAAGCAAAGTACTTCAATAGACAGTTTAAGTTCGCAGTAGTAGTTCCCATAAAATATTGATTTTTAAACCATCCGATTCTAACTATTAGGCATTTCCTAAGCTATACTTTGAAATTATACATGCAATGAAGGCATGCCATCGCAAATTTTATATTTGTATGAACTAAAACTAACCTTTCATTAGCGTTGATTGAAAAACACAACTTTGTACGTTTCATAGCGAACACTGCGAGTTCTGGAAGTTTTATCTAATGTGTACTTTGAATATAACAGATTGAGAACTAAAAGTGTTCTCGATAAAATGTCAATAATTCTGTGTCATGTTAATGATAAAAATTGTGATAAAATTTCAATTATTATGCCATGTGTTTAGCGTAATATAAATTTATACCTGAGTTTTGTAAATATTTGTTTAGTCAGCGCAAAAGCCAGAAATAACTGGATTATTGAAACTGGTTCAGATTCTTCTTTTAGATCTGTATTTGCTATTTTTTGTGCATTACTGTCTTGTAGGAAGCACAACAAGCATTGTACCAATGAAATATTTCGATAACATATTTAAAAAAAAATATTCATTGGAATCCTGAATGAATTTTGACTATTTCTATGCTTGAGGTCGGTATGTACGGAAAGAAAAAAGAAACTTTTTTTTCAAAAACGGTTAAAAGAATCTATTTAAATGGATTTAAAATGGATTTTTTCGTGACGTCTATCGGTACATACGTATAATGGTGTGTCATATTTAAAGAGGAAGTTGAAAAAGTACCTCATCAGCGGAACCAAGAGGCAGAGCGGACTGAAAGACCAATCAGGAGATTGACTAGGGTCAGGTGTGGCAGCATATGCGTATATATATATATATATATATGCAGCTAAATATAATGGAGAATTGTCGAAGGGGCGTAAAAATCGCTGGCGGTGTGAGCTCAGCATTTCTGGGAAGCTATTGCACGGCGTATATCAGTTTAAGTGACGTCGAGTTGCTGCCTCAGTGTGAAATATTGAACAATCTGTTGGATGACATCTGGAGGATTTTATCCGAGGTCAAGTCATTGGAAAGACTGAGGATGGTAGAAGCGTAACAAGTGTGGCTGTGGAGTTCCGGATTGCTCACAGCATCGTTTCACGACTTTGCAGAGCATTTCAAACTACAAGGATAGCTGTCGGACGGTTCAGCTGTGGTCAAACCCGAGTGGCAGCGGACGATCCGTATATTGCTCTACATGCAAGAAGGAACGGGCTGCAAACAGCGGCAGAGATCGCAAGACACATGGAACAAGCCAATTGAACGACCAATATCGTGTTTTACCGTTGCCAGGCGGCTGCACAGTTGTGGTCTGTTTGCACGATGACCTGTTCGGTGTGTACCATTAATGCCTGCTCATCGCAGAAGGCATTTTCTGTGGTGCAGGAACACCAGAATTGGATAAATAATCAATGGGGGCGAGAACTGTTTGCGGATGAGAGTACATTTAGTCTAAGTAACGATTCTAGATGCATAGACATCTGGAAAAAGCGGGGAACACTCAATAAACCCTCCAACATCATAGAAAGGGACCAGTTTGGGGGTCGCTGAGTTCTCATTTGGGGAAGCATCATGCTTGGTAGATATACTGACCTTAAAATCTTTCAAGCAGGTTCAGTCACCGGGCCAGCTATTGGAACGAGGTTCTCCTTCCTTACATGTGTCTTTTCAGATGTGCTATGGGTCTTTAGTTCCTCTTCATGGACGCCAACGTTCCAGCTCATCACACAGTTGCCGTCGAAGAGCTGTTAGAGAATGAGGTTATTAAATGCATGGATATGCCAGCAAGCTGTTCGGATCTAAATCCCATTGAGCATGTATGGGACTTTCTAGGGAGATGTTTGGCAGTAATTATGCGTGTCAAACTTTTATAAAATAACTGGAAGGATGTTCATGGGTTACAAATTATTTTCACCTCAAATGATTGGTTGCCTGACAAAACAGAAATTGTTGCCGTTTGAATGCATATAGCTCTATGCGGCATTAGTACAGAATGAAATATTATCATAACATTTTTCCACGTTTGGCTCTGCTCTTTTGAATAGTTCTTTTCAATAATCACATTATATGTTTCATATCTTTAATTTTAGGTGATTATTTCGGGAGCTTGTAGCACCATTCTAATTGCTTGGTTGGAAATTGTTTCATTAAACTGAAATCTAAAAACCGAGATAAAACGGCAATTTATTTTTGATTGTATAATTATCCTAGTTATTTAAATATTTTGACTTTTAAAACCTTCAATATAAATTCGAGATACTAAGGAAAGTTTCAAATTCTCTTTTTAAAGGTTACAAATTGATTGTCCTTTAATTTCCGACTTGACTTCTTGAAGTGCATGAGTTTGCTGTTGACTGTCAAGTTACTCTCTTTTTTAAGACGCACATTTTTTTCCTCGAGAATATCATTTTATGGTTTACATCATTCAAATTTGCTTAAATTGTTTCATTGAAAAGTTTAATTTCATCTTTCATTTTAAATAGCATTGAAAAGCTATGCTAAATAGGGAAACGCGCCATTCATTTTGCTGTTTTTATTTGACATGCAAACCTAAATCAACAGTTTTACATTAGAAATCCGTGAATGAGTTAAAGCTATATAAAATCATTCCAGAAAGAAAAATACAGAATACCTGTATTTCTGAGAGAGAGAACATTAGTGGAACATACGAATAAGACGTCTTCATTTCTTAAATTTAGCACTTTGTTTGAATTCGATTCAATGGATAATCTGTTTTCCCGTTTTTTCCCGTTCTCGTATTTTTTTAAAAATTTTACACTGTAATTAAAGTGTTCCACAAACAACTTGTCTAGACGGTTTATTGAGCAGTAACTTTCTAAGGGGATTTCATTGCCACTGTTATTGCGTTTTTACTACCAGTCTCTCGTTTTACAAAATAAAATTCTTATGTTGATATTACTTAAAACTACAGAATCAAAGACTGCATTAATGTTTCTTTTGGAAGTCAATAAAATTTAGTATTTGAATAATACGACTTGAAAAATTGAATTACTTTTACCGTCAGTTTATTAAAGTAAAATATAACCATTTGCAAATCTAATTGGAATTTCTAATTCAAATACTTTGAGTAAAGTATTTGAGTATACTTTGAGTTTCCAGAAGATTTTCTTCAAAATATTTTGCAAAGATGTTGTTTTGGTAAAGCGATTAATATTACATTTAAAATCAAAATTTCTAAGCAAGACAAAAGTTAACTAGATTAAATATTTAAAGAAAAAATATTAAAATTTGAAAATAAGAAAGAAAAATACATCATTAAATTTATTCAAAAATGAGATTGTGAAAATGATTTCACTGCAGTATTTGCAATTAATTGGTACGCAAAGTGCTTGTGCTTTGACATTTAAACATGAGATAAACATCAACTTTGAAATTATTTCAAAAGTTATTCATGCAGAAATGCACCTAAATTGATCTTAAAATATTCAATATTGTTTCCAAAAATTATTGTTTTAAACTTTTTGAAGTAAATCAGTTTAACGTTTCAAGTAATTTTTACCTTTATAAATGATATTTGAGTTGGTTATAAATTGTGAAAATTTCACCAAAATACTACTTCACATTCTTTGCTTTAAAATACTATAATAACATCAAGAAAGACAATTCAGTTTTCAGAAATAGAGATATAACCACTGACCACTGTAACTTTGGAATGCAAATCTTTGCAATTGTATTGCTAAATCTGCTGACGTACTCAAAATTAATTCCCTATATGAAGTAAAGGAAGCATTGTAATCACGAAAAATTTCAGGTTCCATATTCAACGAAAATATCCATTCCAAGCACCCTGGAAACAATTTGAGCGATGTTTTTGCATGACATCTATACGTACGGAAAAACCAAATGTGTGTTGTTACCTAAACGGCTTGTAAACTGGATTTAAAATGGATTCTGAAGAGATTTTTTTCTTGACTTCTGTACTTACGTATGTATGTATGTATCTCCATATAACTCAAGAAAGAGTAGTCGTAGAACATTGGAATTTTGTTTATGGGATTGCTATAACATGTAGTTATGCAGCTCCCTTTTTCGTTGTAATCCCCTGAAACAGTCATACATATATATATATATATTCCCACTGTGTTACCTGGCGCAGTGAGCTTAGCGTTTTATTCCTATATGTTGATAAATTTTGCATTTTTTTATTTAAATGGGATAGAATTATATGGCTTTTACATTCGGGTTAAGGTTTTTATGCCTTTAGTTAATTTGCATGCAATAGTTGTAGAATTATCGACAATTTAAAAGTTTAAGTTGAGAATTAAGTGTAATGAACCGTCATTTTGAACACTTGAAACTCAGTAGAATAACAATTAAGTCAGTTTCCTTTAACGTCTTTTTGCCGAGTGGGATGAAGAGTAAACTTGCAGTTTTGTGCATCAAACAATTTGCCTTGTTGTTCGCTGTCCGAATAGCTATTTTTTGCTTAGAATCTTTAATTTTAATTGTGGAAATTGTTTTTTTAACTGTTTTGGTGTTTTATGTTTTTCCGCATTTTACAATTTTTAATGAAGTTGTTTTGAGTTTCTATGTATTTTTGCTTGGCTCTAGTGTAGAATTGGGTGCCCTTTCGAATTGGCGAAAACTTTTGTTCCGTTTTGGCGATGAAATCCCATTTCTGGTTACCATGAGGGTTTTAACATGGTTTTAGCTTCTTGATTTATTTAATTGAAAATAAATCGATGTGCACATGGACAGGTCGATGTGTACATGGACACGGAGTTTGTGAAATTCTTTGACTTCTTGTTTTGGTTTTTTGTAGCGGCCATCTTGAAATTGTGTCTTATTGGCGCCGATCTTGGCTTCAAAACAGAATCGCCAAAAAACAAGGGGCACGCAATTGTAAACTTTTACCTTTTGCTTTCCCGGGAAGCAAAACTGACTTGAGAAACATATCTAAAACGAAATTCTAGGAAATAAGTTTAAATGAAATGGGCAAAAGGTGTGTATAATTTAACAGGCCGTAGAAGGAAATCATTTGGTCTCCAAATCAGTTTTTTTTCCATGAAGAATAAATTATAAATTTTCGAACAAATAGTTATATACAAATATCTAACATAAGTGGAGTTAAAAATGCTTAACTCTGAATAGCTTTTACATTATATATCATTGCATTCTTAAGCTTATATACGTTATGTAAATACTGTGCGATCATAAAAAAATTCCTCGATATATGAACCACCTCTGCCTATCAGCTCAATAGAAGTGAAAACCCAGATATTGGTATTTGAAGGAATACGCTCGAGATTGTGATGATTTAAAACAATAGAGCTCTCACGGTTACGGTTAGAGTGAAGAGATTTCGAAATGTTCGAATGGCAATACCCACTGTTTTCCCGGGTAAACTGATCTTAGTGCTGAAAAACTATGAAAAGCAATGAAGTGATACACATATGACGGAATTTCCCCGCGTAAAAATATTTGCAAAGAGAAACATTACAAAGGAATCAATCAGAACAAAAGAGATGTAAGTGAAAAAATATTTTATTTTAATTATAAGTTTCCTACGTATACAATATTTCAAGATAGTCATCACCGGTAATTTTGCAGTTTCATGGCCATCGTGAGCTCCTGGCTTCATTCCGACGGATTTTTGGTTTTGGGTTTATATGAAAACGAAGGTGGATGACATGAAATTCATGAGATTTCCTAGAACTGAAAGATGCCACGAAACGCTAACTTATACAGGTTCCTTCTTAAAATGTTTCATCCGTCATTGTTGTCTGAAGTACATGCGTATGTAAACGTACATACTTACGTACAGACGTCAGAAAAAAATCCATTTTGAACCCATTTTAAATCCATTTTACAATCCATTTTTGAAAACAAAACAGTTCTTTGTTCTGTAAGTACGTACAGACGTCAGACCAAAAATAGTGAAAATGAATTCCGGAACTCTCAAAATGGGTACTTCAGTGGAAATGTGATTCCGCAGTTTTTCGCAAATGGAATGCTCAAAATGGGTACTTCCGTGGAAATGTGATTCCGCAGTTTTTCGCAATCACAACATTTCATTTACTTGGTACAAAATGTGTCCAACATGTATTATTACAAATGTGTCCGAGGATAATTCTTGAAATATTTCCCTTTCCATAGTAAAGAATACAAAACAATGTAAGTTTTCATATTTCTGTAACTGGAAATGCTCGTAAAATGTAAACAAAATATACGAAGTTGTCTTTTTTTATGGATTCAAACAAAGCAATGCAAAAGTTTTATTTCCTTTTAAAAATGCAAGCTAAACTATGCAGATACGGATACAGAGAAAAATAATTCCTGGCAGGGCTGTTATTCCATATGAATATGAATTGCAAAATTCAATTATTTTAGAGTTCATTTCATTTAAAATGATGCTCGAAAAGTTAGATCATATTATTTTGTCGAAAACGCCATGGTTACCTTATAATTCTTAGCAAAACTATTACAAGTTTTATAATTTATTTTAAATATATTTTGAACAACTATAATATTTTAAAAACTTATTTGGCTTTCACTTCGAGAGTTTTGAAAGTAAAGTATTTCTTTCCATATTGTTGGTATTAATAAAGAGGATCATGACATCGAGAACCTGAACTCATTTTTTTAACTGAAGTTCTTTGAATTTAGTAATTCAAGTAATATAAAACCTACCTGCTACATTTGCTCTCGCAAATGATAAAAACATTCGGTACATAAGTGTCTATTTTTTCTTTTATTCTGTTCTAAATAGTTTCCTACTTCTGTTTGAAACATTCCGTGATAAATTAAACTTCAGCCCTGAAGTTGTTGTTGTTGTTGTTGTTGCTTATCTCCATGTCTAGGAATTTACTAAACGAGGTCCATGAGTCCATTCACCTTCAGAAAATTGAAAACAAGCACAGGAGACTTGTAAAGGTCCTCAAGAGACAATTCCAGGCACTCAAGTATATGTCATAAGCCCTGAAGTAAAACAAGTTATTGAGCACGTGTTATATAAAATACTGCTTAGTACTTAAAAAAAGGTACAAAATCTAAATTAGGCTAAAATATAATTAAGATAAACAATACGCAACAATAAATACTAACTTTAATTTGTCATAGCCCTTTCAGTATCCTTCTCCACTGAATGAATGGTAATAATCAGTCTTTCTAAACTGACTCATTTGATAATGAATCCTTACTGCGTGATTCGTGCAAGACATTCATGCTGCATTTACTAACATAACGCGAAAAGTCTTTTAGCCAATAATACTAAAATTTGGAAACTGAAATCTTGATTAACACGTAGGAATACTTTAGAACTATAAACTATGCTATTTTAAACCTAAACTTCATATTGTAAGCTGTGAATTTTTTCTTCAATTCCCTGTTTTACTAGCAAGCTTTCCACTTCATTTTCTTAGTCTAAATGCATTATAAAAAGAAGCGAAATGCACATCTGGGATTCTTCAAGGTCAGAGGCATCTTCCGTGGTGTGCGTTTTACTTCCACAAGTCATATATCACCTACATTAAAATCTTCATTACATGCACATAATCATGAGAGTATATAATCATAAAACGGTTTTTAATGATCTATCAGACTCTAACGTTTCAGTCTGTATACTTATGATCACTGTAACCGTAATATTTCATATTCCAATTAAAAATGTTTTTATTATTTTCTTTGCCTATCTGTTGACTCCATTGCTTTTTACTCATTTATTGGTTTTCTTCACTTAGTTCTTTATATCAATCGATAATCAGAGAGCAGCCAACTCTAAATAAAATCATATTTCCCAAATTATGTGAATATGATAGCGCACTATGTTTGTTACTGAAACAAAGAATGTATTTAATATATTTCTATCTCCAAGATTTTTTTGGTGATACAAATTAAAAAAAAATGAAGTGAAACATTTATGAAGGAATTAAGGCAGGCAAAAATGGAAAGTGCACGAAACCACTGCCGGATTAAGTTTCAGGTCGAATTGCCGACTGTACAGGATACTAAACTTAAATGGTGGCGAGGCATGTCGGTGCATGTCAGAAAGTTAAATAATCAATAAAGTTCCAATGCTATTACAAATATGCTCCGGAGGGCTGAAATGCGCACTTCTATTCTTGCTGCTAAGGTCTAGCAGAAATAAGTCAACATTTTGAAACAACAATAACTTTAAAAACTACTGATTATCAAAAATATTCCAGGAAAACCGCAAGTCCAAGAACGACAGCGAAAAGTCTATTTCGAAATGCGAAATTTGAAGGTAGAAGGATATATGCAGCTTTGAATGGCTTCAAACGCTTTTCCTCTTGTTTTGGTTTTCTTGCGTTCTATAAAAAATCAAATATTCTCGATTGATTGTCTTAAAACATTTTAATTAAATTCTTTGCTGGCTTGTTTGGTATGGTGATAAGGGCACCGGCTGCTTATCCTTGAACCCGGTCTTGAATCACGGAGAAGTAATAGATGCTTATAAATGAAAAGCGTTTCTGTGACATGATGGCACTTAAAATAATGGCCGGATGAAATACCCTTGGACGATTCTGTATCAGACCATTCGGCTTATGCCCTGAGTATACTCCTTCAAAACTGGAACGTTATGGCATACTCGTATTATCAATCATAATATGCGTAAGGCCTTAGACATTGACAAATGCAATATCTCCCTTCATGCCACAAAAGTAAATTTTTGGATCGAATTTAGATAGTATTAGGATTAGCACGATTTAGATAATATTCGATGAATTAGTAGCAATAAAATTCGATTGCTAATCAAATGTATGCTTAATTTGTGATATAAAAATATATTCTGAGATTTTACTAGAGTTATTTTAGGAATTACAATAGAAAGGAAACACGCCAATGTGACAATCAAATTCGCTGAAACAGCCTTGTATTTGG